>VNKC01000031.1:0-227192 GCA_008042775.1 Drosophila pectinifera
GTTTCTGAGGTCTTGTTTAGGCGAAGACAATGTGTGGGTTGGTTTTTGGTAAAGATGGGTGGTTTTGATGGGCAGATAAGTTTCTCAGAGTGATGACTTGGTTCTGTTTATATAAATAAATAAAAGAAATATTTATTTTATTTATTATATTATATATAATATTTATATTATATATATTTTAGACTTGATAGGAATTTTTTTAAAATAATTACGCATGGTTTTGTCCACTTTATACTAAGGGGATGGTTGGCCTTCTCTGCTTTAAGATTACTTTATCTCATTGGGCTTTAATATGTATATAAAAATCTTAGGAAAATCTTAAATTATTCCTTATTGAAACCTTAAATAGATACCAAGATTTTCATACGAAATCCAAGCACTTCCTTCTCTCCTCCTTTAAAGGACAAAGCCAAAGTCTGTCAGACTTTTCCCAGAACTTCCTTGCCTTCGGGGAACATAATGCCTCAAACCCCTTTGGTTTTAGCCACAAATATGCCAAAACATGATCATCGAGGATGGATGGAAGACGGGAAATCAACTGCAGCACACACCCATCTAGTCCCTAATCCTTCGGGGTTTGACTTGGGCGCTGCCCTCGCAGGTCGCTCCTGGATGTCTAACAATGAGTCCTGCATTCCGTGTCTTCTACTTCAAATGAAGTGCATTCATCCGGTAGCAATCCTTTTCTTGGTCCCCCTGCTACTTCCTCGTTGCCATTCTTTGGTGCCACTGTCTTGTGCATCATTTCACTTGAATTTGCGTTGACATCCTGCCGGGACAGACAGACAGACAGACAGCTCAGCTCGTCTATATAATAACGAGCGGTTGTCTGACATATCCTTTAACCGTGATTAAAAACGCAAAGTAAATGAAAATGTTTGGTGCTTACGCCTCCTTAGCACACCTTGAAAACAGGATAACAAAGCGAAGAACGGGTCGCTGGTCGTCCCTAGACAACACGAACTTGAAACCGGGGAGTTGTGCACAACACAGGACAATGGGAGCGAGCAGAGCCAGGCAGCACTTAAAAAATCCTACAGATTTTCCCACTTAGTGATAAAGCTGCTGCTGCCGCTGCTGAATGGCTTTTGTCCCAGCACCTAGGACATTCCCTCCATATTGTTTCCTTATTTTTTTCTTAGCTGGCCCCCCATTTAAAACACTCGTCTCGAAATAAGCCTACGGAGGGGATCCTGTCGGGGGAACTCCATGAAGTGCGGGCACTTCCTTGCAATTTCATGCCCGAATGGAGTCGTTAAATCATTTTCTGAAATTGAGTCGGGAATTTGTTGCTGCCAAGTCCTGGCAAGTCCTGCCTCTGCGGCATTGACATTGGGCACACACATGTGTGTGGGAGCCGCACGTCTAGCTGTAAACGGAAGTACTTACCGGGGACGCAGCTAAACATTAAATTAAAATATGTTCCCCGTACATTTCTCTCTCGCCGGCATTCGTTTCTATTCTTTAATTAAAACCGAAATGCTGCCCCCTCGGAGAGCTCCCTTCCCCGCCTTACTTTTCTCTTATTTTTTTTTTGATGTGGCGCGTTAAATGCACTTTGTATGTGATTTCACGGTTTTATGGCTGGCTTCTCCTGCTTTCCATTTCCTTTGAGGAGGGAGCCGGGTGCACATGCGAGGTGTCTCGCCCAAGGTACCCTTGACATTGGCCCAGCCTCCTTGGAGGTCATCGCAGGCAATCTGGAGGAAGGACTCGCGAGGAGGAGGAAGCCAGGATTGGCTATGCCTAGGCAGGTGCTGGATATGCTAGGTGAAGTCTGGCACATTAATCGAGGTCCTTTTAGTCACAGAGCCACAATAATACTTTATCCTAGTTGAGACTGGCTAAGAGAATATTAATCTCTTAATTTTAGTATATCCTAATTATTATTTTACCTTATGTAGTAAATAGCTTAGAAAATGAGTTAAAAATTAAGTAAATATGACACTGTTTTGGTATTTCTGTATTTCTTAATTCTGATTTTACCTTATGTAGTAAATAGCTAACAAATTTATTTAACAATTAAGTACATATGATACTGTTTTAAGGGTAAATCCTTTGGTAAATCTACTGTTTAAAGAGTAAATTCTTCATTTCATATATATTCTTCCACGAACTCCCACAATCATCTCGAAAGTACCACTCAAGCATGGCTATCTCGAAGCCTGAATGAGATGGCCGCACTTCCCTATATGGGTCACCGCATCGCAAACACACTTTAATGTCCTGCCAGCCATATTTTCAACTTTAAACAACCCATAAAACACTTTCAGCCAAACAAAAAGGCAGTAAAAAGTCCGAATTACAAGCAGAACAAGGTCAGCAGCTGAGGGGGGAAGCGGGCCCGAAGCTCGGACCAGAACTCGAAGCCAGAGAGCGATGGCCAATATATCACATGACGCCTACAATTTAAACTGCCAAAAAAATGAAATGCAAACTGGGCGAACGAAGAGAAATGGCAAACATTTATATAAATAACACCATCGACTCCAATTAAAGCAGTTTGCTCCACGGGCTCGCCGGGGCCAGGGGGGGGGGCTTTCGGCAGCTTGTGTCTGTGCGTGATAAAAACCACAAAACGAATTTTTGTTTATGTGTGTGTGCCTCAGAGTGTGCCCCAGTGAGTGTGCGTAATAAAAATGCAAAACAAAAGCGTTCAAATATGTTTGCTCTCCTTTTTTTTGCACTCCCCGAATGTTGCCTGCGTGGGCGTGGCACTTGCAGCGCCAAAAGGGGGCCACCATGGGCGGGCAGGGGGCTCTTGGGGGGGCTGGCACAACCAAAACCACTTCCAAATGTCATTCGCATGCGGAGCAATGACGTACCGATGAGAAGCACAAGCCAACAGGAAGAGATGAAGTTCCCTGGAGATCCGAGGTAACCGAAAATGGGGATACTCTTCAGAGGATATTAATTATTATTAATTATTATTTTATATATTTTTAATTAATATTTTCTCATTCAGTTATTATTCTTTAAGAGAGAATTCTGTTATGGAAGCAATAATATATCTAAGATTTTTAATGTTACTTGTATTATTTTCATATTTATGGGCTATCAATTCTATTTTGTTTAGAAAACTTCCTAAATAAATAGAAGAGACATGAATTACATTAAAAAACTAATTAATAATATTTAATACGGTAAGAAAATAACTTATAATATAATTATTCAATATTATAGGATATTTTGTTACACTATTAAATATAGTTAATATTTATTTTAAAGTAATTTAATATTAACTTCATTTTAACTTATTAATAATATTTATTTATTTATTTACATAAGGTAATTTAATATTAACTTAATTTTAACTTATAAATAATATTTAATTCCCTTGCAGAATAACCTATAATATATATCTAATATTAATCCAACTAATCTAATAGAATATTATAGTATAAAAAAATATTATAATATCTCATATTATCAATATATAGTAATAATATATATATTTAATATTATAGGTTATTTTGTTAGAGTATTAAATATTATGAATAATTTCTTTAATGTTATCTAATAATAACTTAATTGTAACTTATTAATAATATTTAATACCGTAGCAAAATAACCTAAAATATAACTATTTAATAGTATAGGTTATTCTGTTACCGTATTAAATATTATTAATCTAGTTTCTTTTATTTTTTATCTTTCCTATATGAAACTTTTTAATAATATTTAATATGGTAAGAAAAGAAGCTTTAATATAACTATTTAATATTACAGGATATTTTGATACCGTATTAAATATGATTAATATGTTGCTTAAGTTTATTCATGTCTCTTCTATTTACTGATCTTTCCAAGTTGAAGAAGAAAATATTCTTATTAATTAATATACATATAAAAGGCATATTTCTTTTAATGAATATGTATTACATTGATTATTTCCAGTTAAAAGAATTATTTTAAAAATTAATTCCATCAAAGTTAAACCCACAAAATGACTTGAAACTCTTAACAAGTCTCAATGAATTTACATTTCTGTAGAAGATCTCTTCGAGCAGGAAAGCCAGCCTTCTGCCAGCCCCTCCTTATAAGATCGAGGATCACCTTACCTCGAGGGATCCCTCATCAGTTCGATCCTTCCCGAGTTCGATCACCTACTCCATGTACCCAACTTCCTGGAAGGGCCAAAACGCTGAAAGAGCGGGGGAGCCGACCAACAAGAAATGTTGCAGCTACATTTGGCAGCAAGTGGCGAGCGCGACGAGGAAATAATAATTTATGCATGCGTTGTGGTAGCTCGCTGGCAGTGTGGGCAGCGGCCGGGGCAGAGGGGGGCTTGTGGAGCGAGCTGCAGCCCAGAAACCGCAAAATGTTGCGCCTTGTTGTTGCACAAAAAGTGAATCTGAGCTGCAGGCGCGGCAGCTTTGCGGCAACCGGAAAACGGAAATTGTGGCCAGATCCCCTTTGTTGCTCAAAGGCCCCCCGAGAGCCCCGAGATCTCCGATTTCCCGCACTATAATAATACCGCTCAAGGATTTATGCTCCAGCCACCCTTTAAGACCGACTTTTTCGCCATTTCAATACGCCTGCTCGCTGGCTTTTGTCGCCTGCGAAATAAAAATAACAATTTGCAATTAAATGCTTTCTATTTGCAAATTTACCAGGCCAAAAATGGTAACTGGGCCCAGCTGCTCCAGTTCCTCTGCCATCGCGGTTTCGGCCAAAAACCCAACTCGAACAAGTCAACTGAAGGCGGTTTAATCCCGTTCTGCATTCAGCAATATGCGGTTCTTATTGAACGAGTTTTGTGGCTTATTTCTGGGACTTGAGATATTGCATTTGGCTTAGATGGGCGGTTGAAGTGTATATTTATTATAGAAGAAGTCCTTAGAGGAGACTCTGGCATATGGTATAAGCAATAGCTAAGATTTTAAATATTATATGTGTATTTATTATAGAAGAAGTTCATAGAGAAGACTCTGGCATATGAAATAATCAAATATTAAGTCATTACATATAATAAGTGTCTCAACAATCAATGGTTTTAATTCTAGAATAAAATACAGCCAAGGTTTCTGTATTTTTTATTTAATATAAAATCCATTTATTATGATTTATCCTTTATAGGTATACATTTTTTCGACTGAACTGTACCCCCTAACGAACTATTTAAAGCCCGCACAATGCAATCAACAAAAAAAGCAGGAAAATCCATTGTGGAAATTACAGAAAAATCGGAAACGAAAATCAAACATATGAGTTTAATTGCCTAAACAATTCTAATCAAGCTGTGCGGCCATCAAAGCCATCAAAAGGACACAAAAGGACGGGAATTGCTGATTGCATTTAATAAAAATATAATGTTGCCGCAATCGGGCCACAAATAACCACCACCGATCGGGATCTGACCGGCCAAATATGGGAGGATGTGGCAGGATAAATGGCCAACGAATGCACATCAAAATGGAATCAAATCGAGGCAGAAAACGAAATCGAAAACGAAAACGAATTCGGAACGCAAAACTCACGACGACAATGCCAACTTAATTTGTGTCATAGAAAGCATGAAAAGGAGCGGCAGTGGCCAGAGTGGCAGCCAAATTGACATATTGACAGCCAGACAAAAGGTCCATCCGGAAATAAAGGGGCAGGATGAGGTGGTGGTGGTGCCTGCCCCAGGGGGCGGGTCCTTGCCGCAGTGCAGTTTGATGGCGGCGTCAAAAATAAACAAACATTGCGACAGCAATAAAATATCAAAACAGGCCACGAGTAGGAGCTGCTGCAGGATTGGAGGCGGCAGGATGTTAGGATTGCTGCGGCTGCTGCTGCGGCTGCGGCTTAATTGAGGCAACACAAGGCCGGAGAAAAATCCAATCAAAACGCAATGAAAACAACAAGGATCAAGGATTGTCCCGGGCCAGCTGTAAACCTCAACTCGGTGTGTTGATGTTATCCTGGCAAATAATCAAACAGGCACACAAAACACAAACCAGAGAGAGCAGCACACTGAACAAGCCAACAAGGACCTTGTCAAGTAGACATGTAAGCGATACAGCGCTGGATATACCGTACGGCAGGACAATTGCCGAGTGAGTCCTGCCAGAATCGCATCCTCCCAAGGCTGCAGCAGTTCCACTTTCAGTTGCATTTTCCCAAACTCAGTGGAGTGTGTGGCAGCCCCTGATGGAAGCACCCCTGACCTAATCCAATTCCCGCGCCACAATGACTAAATCCTTGTTTTGTTTTCGCTTACCTTCGCCAGGATCTGATGGCATTATTAAAGCCGAGAAAAGAAAACACACAGAACCGATAGGTATTTATTTAAATTCCATTTTCCTAGGGGGACTAGAGATGCCTCCACAGATATCGGTTGACCAAGGTTTTATTTTTATTTATATTATTTTTAATTACCTATATTCTGTCCTCTTTCGAAGAGTATTCCTTTCTGACTCCAGAGAGAGTCCTGTGAGTCCCCAGAGCCCCCTAAGCTGTTAAGAAGATGGCCTTCTACCCTCTTGACTAATTTTATGTTTGGCCCATCAAGCAGAGACCCGAACTACACCAGGCCAATCAAACCCCATGACCTCCTCCTCGCCATAAAGCCGCCAAATGTTTGGCGTATAAAAACAAATAAGACAAAGCACACACCCATAAACCACGCCCCCAATCGCCCCCATATCCCCGGGATGATCAACAAAGGGAAATTTGTTAGCGTGTTATGGAAATTGCACACAGGAGGCTGGATGGATACATTATGTAAATAAAAGAAATAATAAGCTCAGCGCTCACACGGCTCCCAAAGAAAACAAGAATAAAACAAGGATGTACGTTTATTATTTTCACGACGCGTTGATGGCACTTGGAGCCGGGGTCCTGTCACGACCGCACTCTTTAAGGATGTGTCGGCGGCAACTGACACTTGGCGTTACATTAACCATTCGACATTTCAAGTATTTTGTGGGTAAAGTAATGTAGGGTTCTAGAGAGATAAAAAGGGTATATGCTCCATAATTAGCAGACTTTTTTTATACCAGATAAAACCTCAAGTAGTAGCTGACAATTCCCTTTTAAACAAACACTCTCTCATGATTTTATACGTTAGTAACTTTTAAATTTATCATAAATAAGTATTTCTAAAATCAAATCCGAAGTGTTACTCCACTTTTTATAGGAACTCTTCCATGGAACACTTTTCTACGCAGCTGCACAAGGCTTACCTACACTCACAGCAAAATTTAAGTGGTCTCGGCCTGGAAATGAAGACCTTCATGTCCCTCCTTCGCAGACACTGCCCCAAGTGGTGGTCCCTGCTGGCGGATAAGGAGCAGCTGGCAGAGCAACAGAGAATGCTACACCTACACCATATCGTCCACAGGATGAGGTCCAGCCAACACACCACCCCGTGCGCCATGGTGGCCCCTAGGTCCTTGGAGCAGGAGCTACCCAAGTGCAGGTTCATGCAGTACCGCCGCGCCAACGAGCATGTGAAGCGACTGGGCATGGTCTCCGAGGACGGCAGCAAGATGGTGGAGCTGTCCAACGTCACCTGCGCCGCGCCCAGCATGCTGGACTTCATCCGGCAGAGGTACTGCATGAAGAGCCTCATGCACAGCGTGGAGCACATGAGGGCCAAGGACGTGGACTCGGTGGCGCCTCAGCTGCTGCCGCCCCTCGAGGCGCCTGGCAAGATCATCGGCGTGGACTGCAACTACCGGGACAACTGCGACGAGCAGCGCATTCCGATACCGCGGGAGCCGGCCTTCTACGTCAAGTTCCCCACCTCCGTCACCGGGGCCCTGGACGACATCAGGGTCCACAGCCCGGCCAAGAGGATCGACTACGGAGGCCAGCTGGCCGTGGTCATAGGCAAGAAGTGCCGCGAGGTGTCGCTCAAGAAGGCGCTCAGCCATGTCTTCGGCTATATGGTCGTCCAGGATATCGTGGCCCGTGACTGGAACGCCCTGCTGGGCGGTCGCTCCATGGACACCTACCTGCCCCTAGGACCCGTCATCGTTCATCGCTGCCATGTCCCAGATGTGAACAATTTGTGGATCAAGACAGTGGTCAATGGGGAGGAGCGTCAGTCGGGCCACACCAGCAACATGATCTTCAAGATAGACTTTCTTATCCATCGCCTGTCCCAATATATGACCCTGTGTCCGGGGGACATCCTGCTCACGGGCACACCCGCTGGAGCTGGAGCCTACTCCAGTCCCTCCCACTTCCTCAAGACCGGCGACCTGGTAGAGACCGAGATACAATATCTGGGCAAAATGTTCAATAAAGTCGTAGGTTCTTATGAATAAAATAACGAAACAAATCCTCTCTTGACTCTTGAATGGGAGATGGGTATTCAATTATTCCTATTAAGAAAACCCGCTAGAAATCATGTCAGAAAATGTATATAGTATTAAATTCCTAACACATATCCTGCAACGAAATTCGTCCTGCCAATAAATATGCGGTGAGGCCGAACCAAGCCAGGGAGGCTCTTAGCCCGGCCAGAAGGAGGCTTCTGTTGCGATCCTAATGTGCAGTGCAGGAGCACGGGGAGCGGGAGAATCATTTTGTAATATAATTTGTTTGGCTTGGCAGGAAAGGGGGCCGAGATTGGGTGATGGCAACGCTTTTATGATACGCCGCAGCATAATCAACATTATCCTCGGAGAGTCACAAGCCGCAAACAAGGCGCCTACAAAAGGCGATGGCGGGGACTTCCCGCTGCGAAAGCCATGCCGCATTATCATCTCATTGCACAGGACTTAATCCTGCGGCAAGTTATTAAAGCGTAACGCGTTTCGTCCTTGCTCCAGCCCCAGCCCCAGCTCCAGCTCCAGCTCCAGCTCCTGCTCCTGGGAGCCTGCTCCCTTTTTATTGTTCGCGCTGCGCTTAACTTGTTTCGCATTGAGCCCGGCGAGCGGGGGAGGAGATCGGGTCTGGGCCAGGAATGGAGGGCGACTGGGTCGGCAGGCAATGCCGCCTTAATGCTAAATGATCCAATATCCTGTTTCCTGCGTTTGTGCTCGGCGGCGGCAGCGTTAAAAGGTCCTTTGTGGCCTCCGCTCGCTATTATTTGCCTTGGCCAACTTAAAGATGTTTTCCCTCTGAGCCAACTTGTCCTGCTCCGACGTCCTCGCCATCCACCCTTGCTCCTTCCCCAACTCCTCAGTTATTTGCTCGGCGCCAAGGAGGAAAAATCGTCGGCGAACATAATTTTGTATCTTTTCTTTGCGCACGGCAACTTAAATAGCAGAATGTAAAGTTTTTAATTATGCAACTCAACGCTGACGTTGTCGCAATGTATGCGGAGTGCACTCGGAAAAATACAACAGTTATAAAGGCCTTTTATTTAACTAACAACAAATTATATGGCCCATAAGACCTACCTAAATATCTTAAATTATACCCATTAAAAATACAATATAAGATATCTTAAATTCATCTTAAAATATTATTAATGTCATATTGAAAATAACTTCTTGCTCTCAGCAACTGCTATTTAATTCAATGATTAAAAATTAACAAAATATACAGAATTTCTGGAATTTTCCTTGTCCTTTCCGAGCTTCCTGTAACTCCCCCTTTTCCTCCATTTATTCCAGGGACTAGTGAGCTGGCCAAAAACTTAAAATACACATAATTAGCCGTAGTACTGAGCTGCTGCCACTTTTGGAAGTTTTATTTTCTGCCCGTTTGCTTAGCGACGAAATTTCGCCACTGCCTCCCCTCCTCGCCTATTGTGCGGATTGTGTATCTTTCGGATATCTTTTGGGCTTAGTTAGCTGTCCTCCTCTGAAAACTAGGCCAGTTTCTTTCCGAAAGTTGATGTTTAGCTTGGCGTTGACAAAGAGCTCGGCTAATTAAATGAAAATATTAATTGCTATAAGAAGATATATGAATTTATATGCGTCTTAAGCAGAAAGGTGTCATAAATTGCATTTCAATATAAGTACCTGGAAAATACGCAAGCGTATCTCGTATTTTATGCCAGGATAAAGCCCACTTCTTAGATGAAAAGTAGGGATGGGGGCCAGGACACATAAAATGTAACATGTCGTAATATTCACCACAAGCAGCGCCAGAACCAGAGAAAGAAACCACCCGAAGTCAGGACATGCCAGGGAACATGGCATTGAAAGCTGTTGCCAAACAAAATAAGGCAGCCGACCAAGGACCAGGAAGAGGCGGCCACAATGATGCCAAAAAGCGAGAAAAAAAATGAGAACGTAGCAAGTTCTCCACTCTCCTCTCTCCCTGGCACGACATAATCTTTTTAACAATTTGTTTGGGCTGCCATAAGGAGCTGCAGGGATATGACACATATCCCGGAGTAAAGTCAATGCCGAGGTATGCTGAAATTTGTTTTGTTTCTCGCCTCCCCCTATATGTGTATGTTCTATACATAATCCTTGAGAGGTGTGACATTTGTGTGTATAAATTTCAACTTTGATCCGCAAAGGATAACCCTCGGGTGGCCAGAGCCAATTGCCAGGCACGAAATCTAAATAAACACTGCAAGAAAGGAAAAATATGGCCCCGTTTGGTGTGTCCTCGAGTTCCAGGACTCCGATTCCTCGGCACACACTTAAGTTGTCAAAATCAGCACAAAATTCCTTCCACCCCGAGTGTGTGTGTTTCTGTGTGTTTTTTGTGGCAAAATGTTATTTTCCTTTCATTTAACTGTCATGTACTTTGCATACACAAAAGCCAGGCTCCTGTCGGTGCCAAATTGAATGCCCGAAAGAAATGCTGCCGCTTTGTTAGCTCCTCGGAACCCTCCTGTCCCGACTCCATTCCCAGTCCCAGTCCCAGGACCTGCGTAGGTGTTGTGACATTTGACCGCCGTCGCCGCCTCCTTCGGAACATCAAAGGAATGCTCTCTTGTTTTTATTCGCTTTTTAGGGGACATTAGTCACACCTTTTTGGGCATTCAAATGAACAAATTGACACAATACGAAATTGAATTTCTGTAAATGAACAAAGAGCCCAGTGTGTCCAAGAAAATATGAATTTGCCAAGTGTGCATATTATGGGTGATTTGTTTTGACTTCTTATAGATGAAAGTTCAGGCTGGAAAGAGTCACCTATTATTATTATTATTTAAAGCTACATTATATCAATTTAAACCTTTGTTTCACAGATTATTACACTTCTTCCTTGGTGTGAGTATCCTGTGGAATATCCAAAATCCTTTTACTACTTCTTGCCCGACTTCTTGATGCCGCCGCCCACAAGAGGTCCTTTCTTGGAGGCATTGGCCTTGGCCGCATCGATCGCCTTCTGCTGATCCTTCTGTTTCTGCTTGAAGGCCATGTCGTCCTCGTCCAGGTCCTTGGAGTCTTTCTTGGGGGCCTTTAGAGGCTTCTTCTTGCCGCCCTCGCGTCCAGACATTTTTAATGGTAATAATAGTAAAAAACTTAAAATTTCTGGTTTTAGTTAGGTAAAGTTAGTACAATTTTAACAACGAACTTTTAGACATAGGTTTCAAAGCCACTTTGTTCACTTAGTAGTGACAATAAATTATACAACAAATAATTATAAATAAATTACACTTTAGAACGAATATATTGGAAGCTAATTAGTCTGTTTATTTACAGATGAAATATTTGCTAAGCATCACATTAAATTGAGTGCTTAAGTGATTTATTATCATCAACAATAACTGCCAGCTCTTTGCATATATAAAATGTATGTACAATAATATTTTCAATACAATAATTCTGCAAATTTATGAACTAATAAAGTAAGAAGTTGTGTTAGTTGTATCCCTCTAAAGCTATTGTTTTTTGTTTGGGAAATACTTTAATACAATATTTATGTAGAGTGCGGCTCCTGCTTATCCCATCTTGATAGGGCTAACTTCTGTGAAATGCCTTTACCACAATATTTTCAATACAATAATTGTTAAAAAATATGAACTTATAGAGTTAGAACTTGTGTTCATTGTATCCCTCTAAAGCCATTGTTTTTTGTTTGGGAAATCCTTTAATTTTCCCACCACAACATTTATTTAGAGTGCGGCTCCTGCTTATTCCATCTTGATAGGGCTAACTCCTGTGAAAAGCCTAAGTAATCTCTAATGGATTTAAGCACACGCAGTCTCCCTCTGTGACAGCCATTAAGCGAATAAAATTTCACATCGCGTGTGCCTTTTTTCTAACCCAAAGCCGGGAATCCTGTAAACCTACTCACGGCTCTATGAAAATCCAGCGCCCGATAATTACGTTGAATATTTCCAGCGATAATTGCTTGATTTGCACAGTGTGTGTTGATGTTTTCATAATGGATGCTTACGGGGCATAAATTACAAGTCCTGAAAGGGGGAAGGACTGCGAGTCCTGGCATGTGGCGAACAAATGTTGCCTGCAGCCCGGAGTCGAGAGGCAGATTGATAAAATCCTGGAGTGGGATGCCGGAGACTGTTCGGGGAGTATTAACACATTTGCGTTTGATCAGGATAATGATGACGACGTAACCCTAAGTTGGGATCAGGATCGGGATCAGGGTGGTTTCCCCTACCCAGCTGGAGTTTCCTCGGGGTGTGTGCCAAACAGTGGCAGCTGCCGTTGCGCAGTTTTTGGAAAACCCATTTAAGCATTTTCCATTTCACATTTTCCCTCAACGCATGCGTCAATCTAGATTTATGTTCTCGGCTGTACTCCAATAATTTTCCACTCGCCATCGATGGTTATTATATCCCCCTGAATGGTGCAGCTCCTGGACAGTTTTCAAGTGCATCAAGTACGCAATACATTGACCCTGTCACTGTTCAAGCACTTGCAATTATTCCTTTGAAGGAACTCCCAAACACAGATCCCTATCTCTGACTTATGGGGGTGGACTGTCCTGCCATGTCAGCTGGACATCAGAGGGCTCAATGAGCCAGCTCCATTTCGATTTGTCCGGCATTTCCTGTACATAAATTGGATCGGATCCGTCACATTATGTGTGCCAACGGGATTACAGACTTTATGGGCTGTAATAATCTAGGGAACTAATGGGCTACTGTGGGAAAATAATATTGATGAGAGCAGAGGAAATTTATGTATATTTCTAGAGAAACAATTGAATATGCCAAAGTTTTTATTATAATAATACCTATATAAAAAAATCCTTAAACAATTATTAAATGCTTCTGCAAGTTAAAAAAATATATAAACAAATTTCATTTGAATTATATAGAAAAAGTTTGCTGACTAAAAGTTTAAGCAATGTTCTCCTAGATGTATTACTCCTTACATATTCTCTCTTAAATATTTAGCAAATAACGAATATATCTCTCTTCCTTTAGCAAACTTTAAATAAGTAATTAAAAGCCCCCAAGTATCAGTATTGAATTTATTTAAACCGCAAAACCTGTTGCTAGCAAATACTGGCCATAAAGTGGATCCCTTGCAGCCAGTTGAGTGCGACTAAGCCCGCTTAATCAGTAATTAGCCCCAGTCAACAAATCAAAGTAAAGCTGACCGAGTGATTTCAATTTTAATTGCCTTAACCCTTCGTCGTTCGGGCCAGGCCCTCTCAGCCTGGCCAACTGAGCAGCGAGTGAGTAAGAAAAAAATAGTGCTAAGACCTAAGCTTACTTAATGTGACCACTTTGAGCGGTGTCGACTACTTGGCGGACACCGGGAATGTAGGGGCCCGGAGGAGTACTCAGCCCGTAATCGGCTTAGGGCAATAAATTGTTCACGGCCCGGCTGCAGGGCCTCCGACTGAACGACAAAATGGCCAACAAAATGCAGCGTTTTTGTCATCCTTTCCCATATCCGCTTTCCTCCGATTTTGGTTTATACTTTTTTCACAATTTACCACAATGATTAATCGCCGAAAGGGAGGCGTGCACATTCCCCGCCGCCCTGTGTTGGTAATATAATATTTGTCATAGTTCATAATTTAGATATTTGTGCGTCCCTCGCAGGGTGGAACAAATACCGCATAAAAAACAGAAACATTGTGCAGTCTGGTAAAAAACATCAACTACATATGCTGCACGCAGTTCAAGTGCAGTCGAGTGGGCTTCCGAGGGTGGCGGGCACAGCTGAGGGGTGAGCGGAATGATGTGTCCCCTTGTATTTGCCCAGGATCGCTATCGATGTATCGGGGTCCTTGTTTGCCTTCGAGGAGGGTGCAGGTCAGTCGGGCTTGGTAGGTGTTTCCCGGCGAAATGTGGTTGCAGCCAGCGCGGTTAACCGAAGGGTTGCCAGTGCCAGTGCCAGTGCCAACATCTGATATAATCAGGGAAGGACGTGAATAGCGCACATAAGGATAAGAGGTCCTGAGTTAAACGGGAGTCAAGATGGGCTCTATAAATAACAGAAATGCAAACATTTGTTGGAGATTATCACATTGCATATTTGATTATTTCAGATTGTGTTTCCGCTTTCAATTTGTTAACAGAATATTAATTATAAGGGACTTTTTAATATACATTACTCTTGGACTTAAACTAGAAATATGTTAGATAATGATATGATTTTGTATGATATATTTTCTTTAATTCTCAAACTATATACAAACTATTAGGTATTATTATTATATGATACAAATTATTATTATATGATACAAATTATAAAACATATACAAATATTATTAGCTATTCCTATAACTAGTAGAATATCATTTAATAATATTTTATTTCTTTATAAACTATGAGTATATGAACGCATTTTTAATTATTTCGATATTAAATGGAAATCATTTCTTAAGAATTGTATTTTTCTAAACTATAATTAAATATTATCAAATCAATAAATGATAATAGAAAGTGTTGTAAGAGTATAGGCTATTTTTCATAAATAAGTATAAGGAAATTCTTTTTTAAAACTGTATACAAACTATTAGGTATATTTACTTATTAGATGATACAAATTATAAATTATATACAAATATTATTATATACTCCTATATCAAGTAGAATATATATTTATAAATATCTAATACCCCTAGTCAAGATCCATAAATGAGGTCTTTTGTGAATTCCAAAGTCATTGCATTGAAATAACGCAGCAAAGGTGATTTTCGCACCTGGAATTAGGAAATCGGAGAATCGGAGAAGTCATCAAGGATGCAGGTTTGGTGCGATACCAAGCCACACACAAAGCCAATTTCGGGGACAAAGGGGAAATTTGCTTTTGGCCAGGATAATAGGTGGATAATTTATTAGCCATCGACCAGCATCGAGTATCATGGGTGTGGATGTTGGATGACAACTGCAGAACTGCAGTCCAGATTGCCCAGATAGTGCATGGAGGCACTCTCTCGTGTGTGTGTGTGTGTGCAGGATGCGGGCTGAGCAGGACATGCTGGAATGGAATGGCTTATGTTGGGATGCACAAACAACAACAAGCGGACAAAGAGCGAGTGTTTAGGGTAAGCACAAAGGCGACCATAATACAATCATAATTGCATTTTTACAACGGCCCGGGGAGAGTGTGCACCCAGCTTCGGCTATTGACAGTTCGCACCAAGGACATGCATGGGAGACACGCACGCAGGGCGAAATTAAATTTTTATCTAATATAAACTCGCAGCAGGCACCCGTCCCTTTTTTGCACTACGATATGGGACTGGTGGCTCAAGGACATTCCAGGAAACGACGCCACACACACGCACGCACACTGGCCGTCAGTTTTCACACCAATTCCCGAAGGATGCCAATGTGTGTCCTTCGGTCGGAACATTAATTTGACTTATCCCGGGACAAGGACGCGCACTCAGTTGGAAAGTGCAATTAATGCCAAACAATGGCGACTTTTGTCAGCTCTGGACACACACACGCGAACGTCCCAAGGATACACAGACCATTAGCCAAGTCCAAGGACCTTGTGCATAATTAGCCGGCACTGCGAATGGGTTGTCCGGATGTCCTTCGGAGGCAAGTCAAGGTCTAATTGCACAATGTCCCGGGGACGCACAGGACGCAGCAACCTTGAGTCATAATCGAGGTCCTGCGGGATAATGACTTGCTCGTGTTTTCGTTTCCTTGTTTAGCGCTCAACACGCGCCGCGCTTGCGCAGAATCGGGCTCAAAGGACGATTCCAGGCGTGCGCTGATAATAAACCCATTGTAGATGGGCCCCAAGGCCAGTCAACGGCCCTGACAGGTCCTTGAATATCCGTAACGATAGTCCATAAAGGACAAATTGAGTCGTAATGGTTTTTCTCCTCTAAGGCTAAGAGCCTGTCGAGTTCTGGGATCCATTAAGAAGTATCTATCAGATAAATATAGCCAGTGAGTGAGTGACTTTTGAAGGACATGAGAGATGCATAGCTATAGCCATGTTTATTTTATGATCAGGTATTGCCCACGTGCTATGGGAAGCGTTAAAAGTTTCCACGAAAATCATCAACACTTTATAGCTACGAGTGGAAGTTTTCATTGATATTTTAAAGACCCGAAATTGTTCACACGACCTTTATTCTTAAGAAATAGTAAATACCTTTAGTGTACGATAATCATACCTTTCCAAGACTTAAGGCTTATAATGTATATTTTTTTAAGGAATTATATAAAAAATATTCCGATTTCTTGTACATTTTATTTGAGCTCAAACAAAGATGTTCTTAATTGCCATGACTGCTTGCATAACTGCATCCGTGTTGCCCCTTAAGTCCAAGAAAAACCCCATCTTCGTCCTCAGACACTGCCCCCATATGGAGCTCTTCTGTCAATTACGAAGCCATCAGCCTCGTCCAAAGTCGTGAAATGCATCTTGGCCCGGTCCTCGGCGGCCGCCCACGGATCTCGAGCCTCGAACTTGAGCCGAATGGTGCACTTATGTCAATGCAGCATTAAATAACTAAATCAAGCTCAAACACAGCTCACACACAGCCTCTCCTCCGCGGGATTGTGCCACCAAAGGAGTGGGCCTTGGGGCCGGGGGCCTGGCGACAAACATCGGCGGCTGAGGCTGCGACTGCAACTGCGACTGCGGCTGCGGCGGCCCAAAGTGGATGCCAAATAACCATAATGGTGTTTATCCACAAGTTCATTTCGCTGTTTAAACATGCCTCCGAATTCAGCCCGGACACAATAAACAAGCCAACTGGATGCGATGCCACCGATGCCACCGATGCCACCGATGCCGCGGCGCCCCAAACATTTCGGCGTGTGTTTTTTATGCCATTTGCACTGAGCGCTGGACCCTCGCGGGCATAGACTTCGATGGCGATGCTATCGATTGGAGGTGGGTGCGTGAGACACCTAACGTTTGTAAATATAGGTAAGTTCCCAATAGAAGTCCATCTATCTAAGTATTAAAACAACAAAAATCGATTGTCTTGACTATTCAATATATATTTACACCTATGCCTCGGTATACGGCCACTCTGCATACGGCATTTCGCTATAGCGGCCTCTATTTATTTTACAATCATATATGTATAGGTAAGTTCACAATAAAAGTTCATCTATATAAGTTTTAAAATAAAAAAAAAATCTATTGTTTTGACTATTCAATATATTATACACCCATGTCTCGCTATACGTCCGCTCTGCATTCGGCATTTCGCTATAGCGACCTCTATTTACGGCCAAAAATATTTCTGTACTTTGATATTAATATATCTGAAAAATAAAATGATTCACTATACGGCTTCTAGCTTTGTGGACAAGATTCGTGAAATGTATATAGGCCGTAAAGAGAGGTAGGGATGTATTATTATAAATTTGTATCTAAGTCTAGTCGCTGTGATTTAAAATAAATTGAAAACTCAACCAGTAACTGTTTCGAAACCTAGTCAGTCTTCTTCATCAGTATTCTACTCTAGCTTTACTCAGTATTTAATAAAAAAAAGATTATCTATGATTTTACAATCCCAATGGTAGATATTATATTATAACCCTAAATTTATACCCGTTAAAAATGCACTCACGCTTGCATCTCTAGTGTCCCTGGATCCGATGACTTCGATGGATCCGATGGATGGATGGCTGAATGGCTGGGCGGCCCGAGGGGATTGGACCACGACTACTCCACTCCACTCCAGGCCACTCCACTCCACTCTGTGCTACGCGAACTCCAAGCCGCGGCAGTCGTCGGCGAACGCGGTAGCCACTCACGAGCATCATCGAAGTGCATTGCGTTGTTATTTTAACGATTATGCTGATGAGCCGCGATGGCGACGCGGGCGATGATCCATCAGGGTTCTGGACATGGAAATGCAATTTGTGTAATTTATGCCGATGCCCGGCGAACGCAACCCGATATGCGTACGATTAGCCGGCGATCCGCCAGATACAAAATGTTCGGCTATCGCAGATGCAGAGCCACTTGTCTCTCTGTCTGTCTGTCTGCCAGACTCCCGACGATCCCCGACGCTTTTGATTTATGATTTCAACAGCACCGAAATGAAATGGCTTTTGGATTTTAGTGTTTCTGACCTGCAGCAAATGTTGTCATCGGAGGAGAAGACCCGGCCCATCAATTAATAAAACTCTTCTGCTTCTAAGTCCTCTCCAGAAGAAGAAGGCACATCAATCAGCTTATCATATCACTCGGCCTGAGTAGACGGTTTAAATGTCAATTAGAAGGAAGGGCTAGTCCGGCCTGGCATCATTAAATATAAATTATGAGGGTCTTGAACTGGTCCACAGTGCTATAAGCCGGTAAGACGGTAGCCAACTGCCCGAAGGCCGGGACAACTTTCGGGTTAAGTCTGGCAATGGCTAGAATCAATCAGAATTATCATAGCCAGTCGGATGGGGCTTACCTGCAGAGGAATCTGGTCATCATCGAAGCCCTCTTTCCCATCATCACTAGAGTTGGTCATTAATTCGATTTGAATTTATATCATAAACAGTTGATTTAACCTTTGGAGTTGTATAACTTTTAAGGCTTGGCAGAAGAACTGAAAATATTTTAATAAATTTGTAAAGATTTTTTTAATAACTCCAACTCTTTAATTATTTAATTTATGACCTGTAAGACTTGTAGATAAACAAACAAAGCTTATAAGTTAGTTTTTTCACTCTCCGAACTCACACATAACTTTTGCTGTGAATTATCCTGGCGGAATTTACTATTTGGCCATATTTTTGCTTTATGAGTGCATCAAGGATACACGCCATGCGAGCAGGAAGGACGCGGACGCGGACGCAACCTTCGACTGAGTTGTGTTGACTCGGCGACAAATCGTTGCCAACTCGAGCGTCTCGGCCGGGCCAAAAGCAAATCAGAGCGGTGAAATCTCGACTGCATGTGAAGGGGAGTGAGCACAAGGGCAATAGCATTTCATTGACGTTAATAAATGACCGGAAGGACATTGTATGGCATGCCATGGCGTAGCAATAAACAAACAAAAGCGGCAAAGGAGCTCGGACCTCGAACTTCGGACCTGTTCCACTGTCCTGTCCAGTGCTCGAATTCTAGAGTCAGGCAGTGCCTGAGTCCTGGAGCCGGGCCCCTGGACCAGGTCCTGTTGCATTTTCGGCCGGAAGTTTACTGCAGCGTCTGGCACCCTTTACTTGCCCGACATTCCCTCTTTGCTGTTTGCCGTTCCTTCTTTTTATTGCCTTTTGCCGCTGCAGAAAATTTCATTTCTTGGCGAATTTTTCACAGGATACTCGGATGTGGGAGGGAGAGTGGAAAGCAGCTGCTTTCCAGGATGCCGCCGAGGTGTGGGAACCGAAATCGCCTTTTCTCCGCTTGGCAAAAATCAATCGCAGTTAGTCGGAAGTACTTGCGCACTTTACGCTGAACATTTTACGCAATGATTAATTGCCATCCTTGTTAGTGCCAGGACAACCAATGAAAGGAAATGAGGAAATGGTAAGGACCAGTAGGGATCCGAAGCGAGTGCGTGGTTTGGCAGGGGAATCTGCTCAAAAAGGAGCTGCCGAAAATTAAATAAAATGTTCTCAGTCGAGGAAGTGCTTTAAAGTTTATACAAGCTGGAGGAATACCTTAAAGTCTGTCGATATTTAAGGATGTAGGGATCCTTAGATTTCATAGGTTCCAGAAAGTATATTAATTCATTAAGTATTTTAATAGAATTAATAAGCAATGTCATTTTTTAAAGTACTTTTATTGGCAAAACTTGCCCGTAATGATTTGATTTATAAATTAAATGTTTACAACGTCAGCAGTTAGTATTTATTTATTTTAATATAGGTTCTAGAAAGTATATTAATTCATTAAGTACTTTAATACAATTTAAATTAATAAGCAAATTAAATGATTACAACTACAGCAGTTAATATTTATTTATTTTAATAAAGGTTCCAGAAAGTATTTTAATTCTTTAAGTACTTTAATACAACTTAAAATAAGCTTCCTTAAAATACTTTTATTGGCAAAACTCACCTGGAATGATTTGATTAATAAATTAAATGTTTACAACGTCAGCAGTTAATATTAATTTATTTTAATAAAGGTTCCAGAGAGTATATTTATTCATTAAGTACTTTAATACAACTTAAATTAAGAGGCAACGTTTTCTTTAAAATACTTTCATTGGCTAAACTTACCTGTAATGATTTGATTTATAAATTAAATGTTTACAAGGTCAGCAGTTAATATTAATTTATTTAATAAAGGTTTTAGAAAGTATATTATTTTATTAAGTACTTTAATACAACTTAAATTAATAAGCAAAATGTTCTTTAAAATACTTTTATTGGTAAAACTTACCTCTAATGATTTGATTTATATATTAAATGTTTACAACGTCGGCAGTTAATCTTTAACCCTTTGATTAATGCTCCCAATATATCCCAGATGCTATCTCCAACCCATGATATAGCCCCATAACTCGCTTACAATCATCCATTAAGACAATTTGTAGATCGTTGGCCAAATTGTTGGCACAACCTACGCCACGCCAATCAAGTTTCAATCGGCCGGCAAGAGAGGAAGCTCCATAAATTCCGGCTGGTCCAATGTCAAGGCAGTTGGCCATCGGGAGATCAGCCGAAGGAGCGGCGGCGGCGGCGGCGGTGGCAGCACATCCTGTTAATGGCAACAAACTACGTAATAATAATTGTCAATTGCCAACACGTACGATGATTACACATGTTGCAGAGCGGCCAGCTGCAGACTGCGGACTTCTGGCCATGGCCCTGGCCCTGGCCGTTGGCTGGTTGGCTGTTGGCTGCTGTAGGAGAAGCCATTTAACGTAATATGGGTAATATGTGAGACAGGCCCCTAAGTAGCCTTAAGGCAGGGGATAACACAGGGCATTACAGGACACAAACGGATACAGAGAGACCGGGACAGGGACACCGATACGGAGGACACCGAGCAGAGGAGTTTCCTCGGTAATCCCCAATTAAATTTTATTCTAAAGCAATTTGCCAAAATAGTTTTCCTTTTCGGCAGCAAGATAAGCAAACACCGAGTAGGTTACGTTGCGTTGCCCATTCAATATTTTTTCGCTCGGGGTTATTGTAAAAATTGTCAGGGGCGCGCTGGCCGTAAATAGCCTCGTAAACATGAGGATTAGCCTTTGTGCCGTTGAGTCCTGGCCAAAAGTGTCACTCACCAGAAAGACAAATATTGCCTTTGGCCCCGAAGGGCCCGAAGAAAGCAGCGGATATGTCGCAAGATTTGCCATTGGCCAATGACAGCCAGGACAACAATGCATAGCAGCATATCCTGGCTGGAATCCTTATGTGTCGCCGGCAATTGTATGCACGACATTGATGGTCCTCCGACTGAAATCCAATTGCACAGCTGCCGTCGCCTCCTCCTCCTTCGAGTAAATATGAAACAAATGCACAATTTCTGACTCCAGCTCTTCCCAGGAGACATGGCTGCTGAAAAATTGTCGTGAAATTGGCCAACAATGAGCAACGAATGCCTGTCATTCTCCGACGATTCGAATTGTATTCCGATATTCCGGTTTTCCGGAGTTCGATTTTATCACAGGTAGCTATAGCCAACGGGAGTTCGGTAGATTCCCATCCGGTGGCATTGTGTCACGGGTCTAATAGGCGCATCTAATGTTTTGCGGAAGACTTTTGTGGTCTAGGGAGGATGACACAGGAAGTTGGCCGGGACGAATCACAAGGAAGCCCCTAAGGAGCCGGCAAAGAATGGGTTTTCTTATAGAATAGAATAAGGTTTGATTTATGGCCCAGCAAAGCAGCTTCTTGTCACTGGATTATCATTATAAACTTTATACTCGTTACTCGTTAGGAAATAAGGTTTTACCAGATTAATTTTAAATTTAGTTACAGTAATAACCTTAAATTCGATGATGGTCTTGTTAATTATTTCTGATTTCATTAGGCCTAGATTACAGCTAACCACAATATTTAGGCCTTCGCCCAGAAAGACCCTCTAATGGCCTACAGTTAGCAGCTCGGCAATCATCTCGAGGAGAGTCCAATTGAGGGCCTCTCATCGAAGCGGGCAAAATGGTAACAATGAGTGGAAAAATCACTGCAATTATGCGGAACAATTTTCCAATGAGAGGCCTTCGTGATGTGGGGAACCTGTCTGAGAGTTCTGCTTTAATTAATACATTCTCTGGGCTCGGACAAGGCCAAGACAATGCATCATGACCACGATGACGATGACGATGACGATGACGATGATGATGAGTAGGCGACAGGTAAGCGCAAGATCCAGATCCCCCGATCCCCAGCTACCTTTAAGGATAAGACACGCCTCGAAATCCCAAGTTGATGTCCGTTATTAAAAAGTAAAACAGGAAAAAAAGGTAAAACCTGTTCCAATGTAGGTCCAGAGCACACGCAGGCGATTACACAAATTATGGGGTCAGAGCCAGGACAATGCGTGAAGGCATTTTCTCCCGATCCCGGTCCCGATCCCGATCCTTATCAAGCCTGACGTGTGCAGGTGCATTCCCCCGAATGGGAAAGTGTTTTATCCCCGCTCTCTCCCGCCTCTCGCTGTAATTAAAATGGCCAAAAAATAGTGCTCCAGCTCGGTGGCAAGCTGGAAATATATTTCCAGCCAGCGAGCTGATCCGCCGATAGCCGGGCTAAGGCTAAGGCTTACTGGCCGACTGCCAGGCTGGCTGCACTGGGAAAATGTGGGTTTTCCAAACAATATTTCTTTGCAATTGTTTATAAATAAAATCAAAGTCATTTGGGAAATCTATTAGCTGAGAGATGAGAGTATTTTCGTGGCTAACTAGTAACCAATACTTGGAGAATGGAAATTGGAATCTTGGTAGGCATATTTCACCGTCCACTCTTGGTCCAGAATCCCAGTCCCAGTCCGATTCCCAGTCCCAATCCGAGTCCAAGTCCAAGACACCGTCCATTCCGCTGATAACGCCATGAATAATGGGTCGGTGCCTTACTGCATTTGTCTCTGCCAGCCAGAGGCAGCAGCAGCAGCAGCTGCAGCGGCAGCAGCAGCAACAGAATCAAAGTTTTGGCCTTCTCTGGCTGTTGGCCAAGACACATGCGGGTCACTGGCTGAGACCTACGAGGCACTGTGTTTTGGGCCTGCCTGGCTTTTAATTAAAAGAAACTTTGGCTCCGATAAGGCCGCGTAGATAGGACCTGAGTGCCGCCCAGCGATCGACATTATCGGCATTCTTCTCGGCCGGGGAATATTTAATAAGCGTTATCATTGAAATACGAGCAAGGCCCCCGCCGATCAAAAAAGCTGTTTAGTTTCCTCTGGCAGGAGAAGACATAATTAATGTGATTCCTGATAGTCCAAACAGGTTGTACTATCGCCCGCTAAACATGAGCTTTCCAAATTAAGTTTATGGGCCAGTTGTCGGCTTAGGTAGGTAGCCCTAAGGTCCAACTAGTGAAAACATATGCAACTATAATTTCCCAGCCATTTAATTCGATTGATAGAAAGTCAGAAGAGTGGAGTGTGTGGGAGTTTAACTATCAAACTTTATTTAAAATATTTTATATATCTACAAAATATTTAACAGCCTTACCAAATGATTCCATCTTAGTTTTTGTATATATTTATTTCTTTAATGTTCCTGAGTTTTTGGTACTCTATTCACAGATCAGGGATCCCTTACAAAGTGATGTACAGACACCTCTAAAAATCCATTAGCCTTATTGAATTACTTCTAAGGGTCTGCTAATTGCTACTTTCTTTTTCTTTTTTTACAGACAACGCCCACATCTTAGAGAAAAAAGTACACCCAAAAACCTTTGCAAAAATATCTAAGGGAAGGAACAAAAACGATAGAGTAGAGTTCCACCTGCTGAGGTGGACCAAGGTATACAGTGCAATTAAACTAATTGAAAGGCCCTGCTGCATCTGAAATTCAAATCACAAGAAACGCATCTTTCGGCAATCATTTTTGATGGATGATGATTCCCCCGACGACGACGACGAACGGCTGCAATGTCAAAGGATATCCCAACGAGAGGCAGACTAATGCCCGCAAACATATATCAAAAAAACAAATATCGGTCGGCCCGTCTGGGCTGGCTGGGAGAGCCAAGAGCCAGACAAAGGTAAGTCTGGAAGAGGCGAGGAAATCCAGGTGCATTTACAAATTTGACGCCGCCGGCTTTTCAGCTAAAACCAAAAACCGAGCCGAGTGCGAAGAATGGAAACAAAACACACAGGTCCGGACTCCCGGCCGAGAAGTGAAAAGAAGATGCACAATGCCAGATAAATGCCACGATGTGAGCGATGATGATGTTGGTCGCTCGACCACGACCACGGCTGCGGTTCCAAAATGCAGAATGCACCTTGCCAGAACCCAGAACCCAGAGACCAGAACCCGAAACCCAGAACTGCAGAGCTGCAGAGCCCAGAACCAGTCCAGGCTAATGATTTCAAATGCTAATCGAGGCAGACGGACAGCCGAGAGTTTTATACCGGGCACGCGTTTTATACCTGCCTCATCGGGAAGGTTGTGGCAGCCGCAAGATGTACTCGCCCAGATACCACCGATACCCATACCCATATCGGTGCATATCCCTACAGTCGGTCGATTACCCCGAAAGGATGCAGGTGGAAACTGATTTTCGGGCCCAAAAAAGGGTCTTTGTTTGTCTAAGGCGTGTGTGGCTGCGAATTAAGGGCGCCGCTGGCCCTGACCATATATATCGACTTCCCGAAGTCGAACCCCTATCAGAAATGGCTCGAACTTTGATGGCCAAAGCAGATAAGAGTCAGGGGTACCAAACCTACACATGTCCTGGCACTGACCTCATATGAACTTTGTTACAACATCGATAGCTAAAGTAATCTGCAAATTGTACTAAAGGCAAAAGATCTCATAAGTTTCCATAATCAAACAAATACCAAGACATTTAAATGTTTCTTTAATTCTTAGGAATTTAAACTGAATTTAAATTTTACATATTTTACCAAGAAGTCATCCCTTGATTCTAATAATATCACTAAGGACTTTCTATATTATACTAAAGGCAAAAGATCTCATAGGTTTTTCTAATCAATTAAATAAGAAGTAATTTAAATTATTCTTTAATTCTTAGGAATTCAAACTGAATTTAAGTTTGACATATTTTATTGTAAAGTCAGCTCTTGATTCTGATAATCATATATCATACTAAAGACAAAAGATCTCATAGGTTTTTCTAATCAAGTAAATAAAAAGTCATTGAAATGTTTCTTTAATTTTAAAGAATCCAAACTGAACTTAAACTTTACCTATTTAATTACAAAGTCAGCTCTTGATAATAATATTCTTAATATTAATTTATAGAAAATCGCAGAAAGTGTGTACTTATTTTTGGTGACCCCCTTAACCCCTCCGACCTCGCCAGAACTTGGCCAGTTACTCATAGACAGACAACTGCCCTTCTGGCCATTTATGATCGCTAATTGTCTGACACTCGAGGCTTTGGCTCAGCGGGCTGAAGTTGGCCTTTCAATTGCAGCTTTCTTTGGCCATTTCGAATGTCGTTTGTGTGAATTTATGCATAAAATATGAATATGTCTCGGCGAAAAGTTTATTGAAAACGTGTCTCTGTCCCGCGTCGAGGGCCTCGCCCGCTCCTGCTGCCACATCCTCCCACTGCTCCTGCTTCTGCTCCTGCTTCTGCTCCCCAGGACTCGTCCTGCATGCGTTATAAATCACGCAAAGTTTTCCAGAAAGCGAACTTTACGCAGCACTAGCAGAAGTTTTATGTCATCAAGTTTGGCAGGCCACGCCCCCCATCCCCCAAGGCGGTAAGAATACTTTCCACTTAAATTTTTTGCACTTTCCGGAGGCAGGGGAAGCGATCATAGTTCAATGAGCAAATTGCACGTTGATTTGTTAGACTTGAATGCTGGCGACGACTTCCTCCGATATTTGCCTGGTTCTGCTAAAAGAAAGTTCCCTTCGAAGAGCCTTTGTGTGCCCTGTGATTAATGAGCTAAAACCACCGAAAATAAGGGAAAAAATTAAATAAAATCTACCTTTAGCCCAAGCCAGAGCTCAGAAACTTTGAACTTTTCGCTTTTGGCTCGGGAGTTTTTTGCGGTCCGCCGAAAGTTATTAAAATCAGTGAAGGAGAAGGACCTCGCCGGGGGGTGGGCATCCTTGGACGTATAATTAAGCCCTCCTCGCAAGAAGTTCAATACCAAATCAAAGTTAATCGGCCTCGTCTGCACTCGAGTCGAAAAAGAAGAAGGCTGATGGCTTGCGTGACAAATGTCATTTGACTTTGGACTCCCCGCAAAATGCCACCAAATCGAGTTTAAACTTTGGATTTCGGCGCCCTAATGGGGCAGGGTATAATTTTCCAGCTCTCCAGCTCTCCAGCTCTGTAGCACGCATCCCCGCGCCTGCATAATCGCCGGTGAGAAGTACACAGCCAACTGACAATTGTCGGTAATTATGGGTTGTACACAAACAAGACGAAATAAACCAAATCAAATACCATTTCATGGCATTTAAATGTAATTGGAGTTGGAATCGCCGCACAAGAACAGTGATTAGCCGCTCGACTGGCTGGGTGTCTGGCTGGGTTGCCTTTGGTAAGACATAAAAATGCAGGCCATTTAGACTGGCATGCCGAACAGTTAGAATATTGTCTAAGGTCCGTCATAATTGGGGGGAATCCGTCGAGGCCTCGGGGCAGTCCGTTCTCTGGAAGAAGATGGCTTTAAGTGGGTATCATTTGAGTTTGGGCCATGAATATAATTTATGCGAACCTTCCTTAAAGGGTCTATAGGCCTGCTTCCAAGGAGCTCACAATATAATGATATTTGCCCTGTTTTATCGTGCTCAAAAATGCATATATTTTCCTACACAGTTAATGATCTATGTATATAGTTAATAAATAATATATAAAACCCAAACCATTGCCTCTTTTCGAAGGCCTTTTAGTCTGATTCAAATTGTGATCCCTTAAATAATATTAAAACAAAGTTCTGTCTCAAGAAATGATCATCAAATTGGCAGAACATTTTTCTGAGACTTATTCCACAACCTTTCCTTGAACTTAAACAATAAAAAAATGCTGTGACATTTAAATGAGGTATGGAAATTATATCCTAACTTTATCCTAAAGTGTTAAATGCCTTTTTGACTCATGGTATTTCTAACTAATATAAATAAATGGTTTTTAATATTATCAAGAATATTCCCCAATTCCCTTTGTAACCAAAATGGATACTCTTATTTTACAAGATCCTAATTTATAGGATCAATGATATTTAATCTAAGTTCTGTCTCAAGAAATGATCATCAAATTCAAAGTATATTTTTCTGAGACTTATTCCACAGTCTTTCCTTGAACTTAAACAATAAATAAATGCTGTGACATTTAAATGAAGTGTGGAAACTTTATCCTAAAGGCTTGAAGGCCTCTATGACTCATGATATTTCCAACTAATATAAATAAAAGGTTTCCAGTTCACCGAAGAATATTCCCCCATTCCCCAAGTAACCCAAGTGGAAATACCCAAAGCTTCCTTGGAACTCAGCTTTCTTTCGATAGACTTCCGATTAGATTTCAATTTAACGACTCTTTCCCTCTCCAAAGAAACCAATCTTTGAAGATCCCACAAATCAAACAAGAGCTATTCAAAGTTTCGTATGAAACTCAAGCTGCTCCACAAATATTTTGATGGCCTGAAAGCGATCTTCGATTTTCCATAGCTCCTATCTATATGGGTTTTCCATCCGCTCGAAAGCCGGAAACTACAGAGTGCACATTTGGAGACAACGCGAGTAATTTATGCGATTTTACGGAGCTATAAACTCGTAGTGTTCCGAGACTGAGAGGTGCCCCGCCTGCTTAGCATTTAAATGGAGGCCACATTTCCGCCTCCAGGGAAAGGCCTTGAATGGCGATCCGCCATCCGCCGAGTGCCAAAGAGTTGAACCTATTAACATTTAATTCGAAATCAAAGTAAGACTGACTTGGCGCTGGGCCAGGCTCATTACGGATGCGTGTGCATCGCCTTGAGAGTCCTGACCGGCATCCCTTGGCGGCCGGAGGCGGAAGGTGACAAAAGTGACAAAAGTGTTGCCTTGCATTTGGCAGGTGACCAGGTAGCAGTTGGCAATCCCCAAAGACACTCACCTCACTCCTTCATTAGCATTTCCAATGGGCTCGGCCCGGTCCCGGTCCTCTTTCATTCCTGCGGCTAATGAAATTTAAACAGCTCTGAGCCGGGGCTGAGCCCGAGTTTTTCTCCGGGTTCAATAGGTCGTCAGTGTGTCTGGGCCTGGGCTCCCGCTGACAGAATTCGTCTTTTTGGGTTTATGCTAATGCCGGGAGTTTATGCCGCACGGGGGCCAACAAAGGAATTATTTAATTTACGCTCCGCGGCTCCACAGCTCCGACTCCTCAGTCACTCCGCTTGATTCGCATTATAATTTACACGCATGTTGGGCGCTCGTCTTTTACCATTTTGTGGTTTTAACATAAACGACGACATAAATATCGTTCTTGGGGGAACTCCTTTGTTTGTCCCAACAAAGGGGGAAATTTGTTACTTAGCCGCCAAGATGAGAAGTTGTGAAAAATTGTTATTGATTTTGGTAAGCTTTGTCTGAGCCCGATCTTTACGATCGTCTCGGGAAATGGACTTAGGAACTTGGAAACGTGCTTTAAGTAGCTTTACTATCTAACACCTTAATGAGAACATATTCCTATGAATGCTGAAAAAAAAAGAATTTTTAAATTCATTTTTATTGTTTTTTCTACGAAATTTTAATGTAAATCTTACCAATAAGAGACTGTAAAATGCCAAATATATTTTTATTACTTTAAGTAATGATTTTCTTTATTTTCAGACATTTTATAATACTTAACTGAACTTTATTTATCACTTTCTTTTATAGAAAGAAATATTATAAATATTTTGAACTGTTTTAAATAGTATCTGTTAAACTGTTAAACTGTTTTTTAATACTAAATGGATCTTTAACAATTTTTTTTTTCACGGAAAGTTAATTTATAACTATTATCCTGCGCTCTCTAATACTTTATTGATTATTTAGATGTTTGAGATGTGAAATGGATCTTCTACAATTTCTTTCTGTTATAGAAAATGAAATTAAATTATTTAAATGCTGTTTCTAATATTTTTCTGTATATTTGGGAGGTTTTTTTGTAATATTAAAAGGATTTTTAACAAGTAATATGCTTTCTAATAGTTTTCTTCATTCTTAAGATGTTTTTAAATACTAAATGGATCTTTAACAAATAATTTCTATTATAGAAATATAAGTAAAATTATTTTCCTGCGCTTTCCAACGTTTTTTTTTTATTTTTAAACTGTTTTTAAATATTAAGTGAACCTTTAACAATTCCTATCTATTATGGAAAATAAAGAAAATTATTTTCCTTCGCACTCTAATGTTTTTCTTTATTATTAAGCTGTTTATAAATATAACATTTATCTTTAACAATTTCTTTCTGTTGTTCTAAACTAAGATACAATTTTATTAAGTTACATTTTCCTGTTTTTCTGTATTAATAGGCTGTTATTTATTTTCTCAATATTAAATGGATCATTAACTATTACTCACTGTGCAAAATAAACATAAATTTCTTTGTTAAATCCCACGAGGTGATCGTCCGAATTTTCCCAGCTCAGTATCTGCATTTTGCCAGAGTTTCATTTCGTTTTAAATGTTCAGCTGTTGGACTTCTCACCACCGAAGCCGAGTGCCGGAATGGCAAACAAAAGTTGGCTTAAATGAGCTGGTTGGGGCCCTCTCCGAGGACCTCCGGCTATCATCAGCTGCCTGATGTCGTCCTGTGACACATCAAAATAATCCTCGACAGCTTAATTATGTACGCTCCTCTATATCCCGGTGTGTGTGAGGCTGTGCTGGGCTGTGTGTGAGTGTGCGAGTGTGCCAAACAATAACCCACGAGCAAACACATCCTTTCTGCCATTATACTGTATATTCCACCGCTGAATTCTTGCCATTTTTTTTTGGTTTTTTTTTTTGTGTTTGTGTCTGAACCCAGCGGAATGAAAGGATTTATGCGCAAAATGCCACCCGCAAGTGGCCGGAACAGCCATTCAGCAACCAAAAAATGCCAGCCTCTGAGTGCTGGATATTATGAATTTTCACAACGCTCGGCTGAGTGGCTTAAACGTCCTGGTAATTATTTGCCGGCAGCGGTGCTGCTCCTCTCACACATTCAGAACGGGCCGAAAAAAAAATGTGTTTAAATGACAACCATTTTCACTGGCGGCCGCAACTTTTAATGAGAAAAATTACCGCGCGAGGAATGAGCCCGAACACAAAAAATGTAAATAATTCTTATCATTTTTGGACTGTCAAATATCACACCCTTGGCGGAGCCGCAAAGCAACCGCAGGCCGAAGGAACTAACACCTCGGCGCGCATCCTCTTGTGTGTTATCTGCTAGAAACAAATTGTCGGGATCAGGACCAAGCCTAGGCTGCTAGCAGCATCCTTATCACGCGGCCCGCTCTTATAAATAAATATATTTAAGCCGGCAACATCTGCATACATCTTGTTTCATGTTTGGGTCTCGGTTTTTGAGTCTGCGTAGGTGTTGTTGGCAAATGTTTGCCGAAGATTTACGCCGCCGGGCGGAAGTTTTCCTTCTTGGAGCTGCAGCCGGAGACGGAGTGTTAAACGCTCTTCCAGCTAATCCCAAGTGTGATAATTCTCGGTGTGTGACATTGACATTGTGCGGTGTAAGGAGTCGTCGACGTCGTCGTCGTCGTCGACAGATAATTTTCCAGTAACATATGTCGGTAATGATTGCGCCGGAGCTGATGGATGTCGCGATGTCGGCTGAGGGGAAACCCAACCTCGGCGACGAGCTATGATAATGAGCTGGAGCAGTTGCCGCATCTAATGGAGCTGGGTGTGAGGTTACCTCACGTAATGCGACTTGATAGTTAAAGTTTCTCTGGGAGAGTCAAATTCCAGAGATGGGTGAGTGGAACCTGCTCTGAATCAGCTATGAGCTCTGATATCCTTGGCAATCTGCTGCGATGGTAGTCAAGGTTGCAGAAAGAAACTAAGTTTCCATTTCAGAATCCTGGCTAATGCCTTGGAGAATTTCCTATACCCTTTAAAAAAATCCTTATTAATGTTGTTTTTATCTATACATCAAGGCGAACGGAAGGAGTTAGGATATATGTATTTCCCAGGCCCAAATGCTAAAAAGACGTTAATAATCGACAAAGGTCCATAGTATCCTGATCCCATTCGTTACGCAGGCTGGGAAGAAGAAGGCTAGGACTGATGGCGGCGTTATCACCTTTTAGGGACAAACAACCCAGGAGGTCCTGGGCCACAGGACTCGCCGACTCGGGCTCGTTAAAATTTCATTCGTTTGCCCCTTCATTAGCGAAGCTGTGATAATTTTACCCAGAACAAAGACGGGGCGAGTATCCCAAAGAGGAACCGGTGTACGGACCAGAGTCGGCGAATGGAACTGATCTCATCTGATCTGGTTTAAATATTACGGTGGCTGTCGGCAGTTCAAAGGACCCCGCGAGAAGAGGAGAGGAGAGGAGAGGAGAGAAGAGGCGCTGCCCTACAACACATTTTGATTAAGCATGAAGTCGTGTCTACGGGTCCATGCTTCTATGGATCTATGGGACCATGGGACTCTTTCCTTTGTTTTTTCCGCATTAAAATTCTTAATTTATTTCAGTCAGCATTGGGCGCAATGATGAGCATCGGCTGAGCTTGAGCAAACAGCACTCAAGTGCAGGCCGCGCATTAGGCACAGTCATTCCCGCCTCCCTAGCCCTTCAATCCATAGAAGACCATTCCCCGAATCATCCTCACACTCGGTCTGTTTGTGAATCTCCTTTTACACTTGACCAAAAGAAGTGCAGGAATGTTGTTAAGTAAACTATAATGATAAAGGTTTTTACTGTGAATTGGTTTACATTTTTTAATTCGATTAGAATAATTAATAGAATAAAAGGAAGAGTGGAGTATATTTTATATGTTCTGTTACTTTTTGTTGATTTCTTTTTTAACTTGTACTATATTTCATTAACTTGTTGTAAACTATAATGATAATGGTTTTTACTGTGAATACGTTTACATTTTTTAATTCGATTAAAATAATTAATAGAATAACAGAAAGAGTAAAGTATATTTTTATACTTTATGTTACTATATGTTGATTTCTTTTTTAACTTGTACTACATTTCATTGACTTGTCTCTTGGAAATTTTTTAAGCATTTAAAACCAATTAAAATGGATTCCAAAAGTGTACTACAAACTCTTGTACAATTAATTCAAGGCCTTAAATTTTTATTCCATACTTATAGACACCTTTTTGGTTGATTTTAAGTCTGTACAAATTTTCTTTTTATAAATTTATTATATTGTATAAATTGTATAGTTGCTTTTAAATTCGCAAAAATTTATTTGGTTAATAATATATTAAAGACAAATTTTTAGTTGATTGTAAGCTCCTAAAAATATCTTTCATTAATATATTCATATATATAAACAAATGATTTTCTTCCAGTGCCTGAGAGCTCTATATTCAAGCAGTTGGGTGTGAAGTGCGGCACATTCTCAGTTCAAAGGTGTGTGTGGGCCCGATGCGTGAAGTGGGCGTGGCGGCGCCCTCTTCCTCGCAACTGCAGCACTTGATTGTGCAATAAAAATTGAGGGGCGGCAAGGGCATCGCGAATCGCTCGGCTCGGAGAGACACAGCTGTGGGCCATTCGCCACGCTCTTCCACTTCGATTATTTATTTATGTTCGTGTTCCTGTCGCGATGCGGTTTTTGGGAAGGTGCCAAGTCATCGAGGATCGCTCAATTTGCTAAGCATCTGAGGCCAGATGGCGCCAAGCCCGAGTTCCGCTCTTAATAAGACAATAACAGATTTCTTGTAAATTATAGCAGCAGGGTGGGACTGACTGCATATGAAAAATGAGTTGTTAAGGTGGCAACAGCCCAGGGCATAAGGTGCACACACACGGGGCAGGGGGTTGGTTTTCCAAGGAAGTCTTTCGATTTAATTAAAAAGCACCCCGAAAGCGAAGACTGAAGTAATATCAAAGGAAAACACAGCCTGAATGCATAGCCATGAAAAGCTATAGACGGAAAAGCCCAGACAAATGTTTGCCCTCGGCATGCACAGGGAAATTTAGTAGTTCATATTGGAAATTAAAATAACAAGGTATAATTCAGAATGTAAGTATAATATCACCGAAACAATTTAAATTGCAGTTAAAATTTCTAAAATCTTTATAAATACTTAAAAAATATGTTTTGAAAATTAATTGATTAGTTTCTATAAAGATTTAATTAAAATTCATTATATAGAATATTTTTATGAAGAGGATATAGCAAGGATGTGCCATCTAGATGAAGCTCAGAGCTCTAAATATTTTGAAATATATATTTAATACAAATAATAGCTATTCTGCTTTACATTAAATTTTAATCTCACAGTTTTAAATATTTTTTTTTAAATACTTACTATAAATAATAGATCTTCTGCATTATATTAAATATTAATATTTAATTTCTAAAGATTGCTGTGATACGTTTCAGTCCTATAATTTCCTGAAATATTGTTCTATAACTACACTTTTCAGTAACATCCATTTATTTCTTATTCCCATTTCAGTTTCCACTTCCAATTTTCGCTGAGTGCAGGAAAGTGCACAGTGATGTGTGTGGGGCCAAGGAGATGGAAAAGATGCGAGCAAACTGAATGCCAATGACAAATTTATGTATAAACTTTAGCGCTAAAGTGCCACTAACTAACCTCTTCACACACAGAGACACACGTACGGGCACGGATAAAAGGTGAGTGCAATGGCACGGCGCTTTATGAAGGAATCCAAAGGATCTATGAATAGATGCACCTGAGTTAGAGGACGATGGATGATGAGTAAGGGGCTGGAGCACTCACAATGAAGGACTCCCACGTTGATTACTATCAAAAGAGCGGCCTCTGAAGGAGGCAGACCCAGGGACTGGAAGAAGGGGACACAAAGGGGTCACACGGAGGTCCAAAGGAGATCCTGCGAGTGGGTGCAAAGCCTCTGACAATGTCAATGTGCTGCGGCTGCTGCGCAGCTTTTAATGATTTATTTGAGAAAATTTACACGTGAGCGCCGGAGAAAGAGGGAGCGGGGCGGGGAGAACAAACACCAACACACAGACGCCGGCAAACAGAAGATGAATGGAAATGGGAACCCGCATGGTAATGGAACTGGAACTGGAACATGGCAGGGCCATCGCGAAAGGGGGGACGTCCAAAAACATATGGCAGGGGGGGGGCCATCCTGGTGAATTAAGTTGCCAGACCATGAAATGCTTTGGCACGTACGTAGCGCCAATTCCGCGAAGCTTTTTGCATAAACAAAAGACAGCGGCGTGGGCGCAAAAATAAAACAAGAAGGGGGGTGGGCACAGAGCCAGGTGGGGTTCTTCCAGTTCTCGCCGCTGCCTTGCTATCTTCTCTCCTTCATCGCTCGTTCGCTTTTTGTGTGTGTTATTTCTGTTACAATTCGCGGTTTTTTCATATTCCTTTAACGATTTATCATGCGAAATTGTCTGGGGCCAAAGCCACACTCACTTTGCATATGCCAAGCCACAGTTATGCACAGTGGGGCAAGACGCAGCAAATTAAGAAAATTATAATAATAATACAAAAATAAAAAACTATTTTTATGTGTTTCAATTTACTTCAATTTTTCTTCTGATTATATGTTTATGTTTCATAAATATATTTCCTTATATTTGTATGTAAATGAATGAAAGAATGAATGATGAATTATTTAGAATATTTTTATTGACTTTATTTTTAAACTTTAAATTTATTAGCTATGCCAAAAGTATTTATTTTAACTTTATATGATACCTTTTATTTTCTAAGTAAATCATTCTATTTAGCATAAATTTTATTACTTTATAATATATCTCTCAATAACTTTACCCAGTGAAATCTTGACCAGAAAAAATATCTCCGATTTAAATATTATTTCCAGCAAACGTTGACTATAGCAAATTTCCACACTACTGATTTTCCCCCCGTGATTTAACCACCGTGCAAGCGTTTACTATTATTGTTTTACCACCTGCGGGTGTTTTTCTCTCCCAGTGTCGCCTCGCTCTTCTCCGGCACTTCGTAAATTTAGTCACGTTGTTTAAATAATAAACTGCAGTTCACACACACGCCCTCACAGAAACAAACTCCGCCCCGGGCGAAATTATGCAAAGCAAAGAAAAGATATATCTGGGAGTCAGAATCAGAGACAATAGCCGGAGTTATGATGACAATGTGCATACGTCACGGCTGCGGTGGTGGTGAGGGAGTTACGGACCCGAAGGGTTCCAACACTCCATCCCACGGCTCCAATTGGTTTATGGCGCCCGAAGCCACCTGAAACTGATTCCGGCACTGATGCCAGATACAACTCAATCAGGGAACAGGTGGAGGAGCTGCTGGGACGGGAAACGAAATAAGCACAATTAATTATGGTTTATCGCTAAACAAATATCTGTGTCTTTTAATTAGCATGAAATATACGAATTCTCGGATAAGATCTGGGTAATTTTATGGCCCGACTTGGGGAGTTGGTTACGTTAACGGTTAAACTCGGGTAGCGATATAGATCGAAAGTCGTTTGAATTGAGCGATAAAGCCCCTAAAAACCCCAAGATGGGAAATTAATGGGTTGCACTGGGCCAGGGCTAGTTAGTTAGGGGTCACCCTAGAGATGGCTACAGAGAAAGAAATATTGACTTAATACTAATGGCAATATTATTATTTGAAATTTAAAATATAATGCAGGCTTGTGATACAATTTTTTAAATAAATTATGCTTTTAAAAGGTTTGTTTTCAAACTTGTTTGAAATTCACGATATCTTGCGATATCAAGCTTTAGGCATTTTTTGTCGAAAAATTCTATATCCGAGCATTTAACAAAATTATTCTAATTTAAGAGGATAAAGACTTTATTAATTTATTCATCAAAGAGTGGCAAAATAGTCTGCAAATTGTTCAGTTCTTCAGCTGCACTATCCTGAAAAAATAAGGATATTTGCATTTGATATTTCACAAGCTCTGTTTTCATGGACTCGTGCGCAACACATGCGACACACGATAATAAAATACTAAAAATTATTATTTATATATGAAAAGCATTGCTATAGTTTTATTATTTATTTAATAAATTGAACTAAAGGTATAACTGTCTCATCTGTTTCTATGAAAAAGTCTTTTATTATTTCTGAATGTCTAAGAATTCGAATACCATTTTATATATGCGGGGTATGCTATATAGATTATATATATTTGTTAAGTCTATTTATTACATGTTTTTTATTGCAAAAAAATAAGAAATTAAACTAAATTTATATCATCCAAAGAAGCACTCATTCGAACTTTTACAGAATATCTATTAGCAGCTAGATCAATGATTATTATCGGCGATGATACTTTCGATACTTAATTTTATTTCATAAAATAATTAATAATATAATATAAAAATATATATATGTTATAATAACATATTTGATTGAAACCGATATTTTCCGATATCACATATCGTTTTTTTATTTCCGATTTACATCGCTAGTCCACCCCATTTGGGTAAGACTGACACAGCTGACATTTGCATACGCAACGGACTCCAGGTACGGACCGGAACAATTTGTTACATTGTTGTTACCAACTTAGTTGTGGACCAAGAATTATTACGCAGCATAAATTACGGAAGGGGGGGGGACGAGTGCGACCCACTTTCCTGCCCGCAGGCAACAAAAGGGTTACCAAAAATAGCAATCCCAGCCATATAAAGCGGGGGACAGAGTGCCAGCATCCTCGACCTCATCCTCCTTGTGGCACATAAGGCCATAAAATAGTTGTCGTTGGATGCTGGCTGCTGACTGCTGGCTGCTGGCTGCCGGCTCTCTGGCCTCGGATAAGCATCTGGCCCCCGCTCTTTGGAGTTGGCCTCTGATTACTTCGTTAAGTTGCATGTTCCTACAAATTGTTTCCAAAGAAAGGCAATGAAAACGAAAATATTTTCCCCCCGACAAAATACGAGGAGAAAAACTGGGGATCCATGGACCGTAAAGGGGTTAAAGGTAATCACAACAGAACACAACATGAAAATTGTGAAAGGTGCATCTCTCTTCTCTAGTTTATGCTCGGATCTCAGTGATCCCGATCTCTGGCTTCGTAGTCCGAGGCCAGACGACTGCTGACTCCTGTCAAAATATATTCCAGCTCTTATCAGGTCTCTGTCATCGCAGACAAGTGGCTCCTCTGTCTGGGAACTGGAGCTCTGGCCGGGAACTTCATTAGAGAAAGTCTCAGCCATCCCCGGAGAGATGGGACCCCGAACCTCGGCTGGGGAGACCCCTCTGATACTAATTTTTAGTAGCTTTGTTTTGGTGTGTATGTTTTGTCAAAGCTAATTAGTACGTCGGGCCATTAACAATGCAGCTCCTCGCCAGTGATGAATATATGACTGAGCCCAAACCCCAGGCTAGTGTGAACTGCACATTTTCGTCTTTCTTTCGGGTTTCCTCAAGTCATTATGACATTGGCATTAGCATAATACGCGTATTATGCGTATTAATTACAGCGCAGACATTTGCATTTAAACGCCTATTTGTCCCAGGTGCCGTACCTCTGCCGACCCAAGACGATCTCAAGACGGTGGTGGGTCTGGGTTTTGGGTCCCGAATACTGAATACCAACACTCCCCAGTAGCCAAAGCTCAAGCTGTAATTATTGAATTAGAAGACAATAGGGCCTAAAGAGGCAGAAGCCGCGAGATGCGTACGCTTTGATAGCCAGAGATGGAGCAGGGAAAAGACCACCCGAGCGTGGCGGAATATCCAAAGATGATGATGAGGCCAGGACAGGAGAACAAAAAGAGTTATTATGTGGATATTTGCATAAATTTCACGCCCTTGCCGGTGAAATCAACCGGAGAGGAAGTGCCCTGGGCCACCGTCGTTCTCAGAATTTAATCGGTCTCTCTCTGCGGAAACTGGCATTTAGGTTTGGAATTTGAAAAGCAAATAGTGTAAAGTATTTTTTTAAGAAGTAAATACTTATAAATTTACTTTTGGAACACTTTCTACCTTTATTTATATATTTTTAACTTGAATATAAAATATAATAATACTTATAAATATTTGCATAAACCAAGATTCACTCTTAATATCACATTTGATTTGATTTAATTCCCTTAACCCAACTCCTTACTTAGCCCAACATGCTGAGGAACTCACTGCCCAGATGATGGACATCGCTAAAGTGCTCCAGCAGGGACTTGGGGCACCTCGGATACACCTGATCGCAATCGCTGCCAGCTGCTCCCAGTCGCTCGGCCTGCAGGTAGTCGTTGTCCGAGTGCTCCGCCAAGGGATCCACCGAAGTCGAAGGTCTGGTCGATAGAGAGGTGTGATATGAAGTAGAGTTAATATTTCAACGATCCCACGATCGTAAACTCACGTGAGCAGGATGTGAAGGACTTCGCCCAGCAAGCCGTTCCGATCGTCGAAGGGAGCCGCGGCACTCTCGCAGATGCTCTTCAGGACACAGACTCGACCATTGAGCTTCATGCGGATCGCCAGGGCGGTGAAGGCCTCGTAGACCGACCAGCGATAGCTGCCCCAGGCCTGGAGATCCTCGTGCAGGATATTCGCATCCAGACCCACCTGTTTCTCGGACTGCTGCAGGATCTTCTCGAAGATGGTGGCATTGTCAGGCAGTCTCCTGGCTGTGATTTCATGAACATCCTTGACCCTCAGTTGCTTGGCGGAGTAAGGCAGGAAATAATGGGCCTTTAGGACGTAACCCGTGAGCACAGATTCCACTTTGAGGTCCTCCACTGGAATACCGAAGCCAGCGATCATCTGGAAGAGATTTACATTACATTAGCTCCTCGCTAAGAATTACAACTTGGGAATTATATCGCACTCACCTGCACACGAGTGGGATTGCCTCTGGGATAAATCAAGGGCAGCCATCGGGCTTTTCTCACTAATATATCACTCTCTCTGTGAAGGCTTGTACTCTCATTAAAAGCATTAACTTTAGAAAAATTATTAAAACTAAACACGAAAAGAACTACTGTAATAAAGAAAGTCATTGTTTAGTCCTTTGAAAGCTTTAACACAGTAACCTCACAGCTCAACAGCCAAATGATCACTAAATTAGCAAACTTCGATTTGATTTCACTTTAATAACCAACCGTCTCAAAGCTATTACTTTCTTCGATTAAAAACAAACGAAAGTGTCGTTAGCTCTAAGCAAATATAGCACACTTCAGTCACGATCTGGATGGAGTCCAATATTTCAGAAGACACTGTACGCTTTCCGACTCCACAAAAGTTCACGTTCTTTTAATTAGCACTTCGACTTTTGTTTCTATCACCAAGCCCCGTTTCCACAAAGAACACTGAGCGAAACACTCGGCTTAATTAATTATTTACATTTATTGTCTTAAAACAAGACCTTGTCCAGGTTGTGATGCAGTTCGCTAAAGTGCTGGAGCAGGCTGAGCCGGCAATCCTTAAAGACCCGGTGGCAACCAGCACCGGATTGACCCACCTTTTCCGCATAATAATACTCATTGTCCGCATGCTCCGATAGCTTGTCCACGGAGGAGGAGGGTCTGAAAAAAGGATTGTTAGTTATTATATTTTATATATATTAAATTAAGAATCTTATTAACGAAAAGAAGAAGGAAAGCACAACTTAAAAATAAATAAGTCTTTAATGGAACTCCTAAAGTTATGTCGATGTCATGCCGAAGCCATGCCGAAGTCATGCCAAAGCCATACCAAATTCACGCCGAAGTCATGCCGAAGTCATGCCGAATTCACGCCGAAGTCATGAAAACAAGATCGAAGATCTTTCCTTTAGATCTGTGGTTTATGATTCTTCTTCTTGTGATTTCTTCTAATAAAAATTATAATTAAATGTACTCACGTCAGCAGTATGTGCATAAGATCCGCATAGAGCCCATTGGTAAAGTGGAAGGGCTCCTCGGCCGCCTCGCAAATGCTCTTGAGTACACAGATCCTGCCCTGGTAGCCCAGCCGATCCGCCAGGCCCTCCAACGCCTTGTAAACCGTCCAGCGATAGCTACTCAGGACCTTGTTAGTCCTGGTCAGCAGCTTCCTGGTGTTTTTGCCCAGCTCGTCCACTCCGACCAGGAAGTTCTCGAACATGGGCTTCCGCTGCCTCCTCGCTCCCGTAATACCTGGAGTGACCGCCTGTGTGATGGGCAGGGCCGTGGGAGTCCTCAGTTCATCCGGCTTGCTGGGCAGCCAGTACTCTACCTTGAGGACATACCCGGTGGTCACTGCCTCGTAGTTGAGGTCCTCCAGCGGCAGACCAATGCCGCCAATGAACTGGGCGTAGAATCAAGTTAGTAAGGATCCATTCGTAGCCTTTCCCAACTTACCATGACGCGGGTGGGAGAGGTGGCGGGATAAATCAGCCAGGGAATGGGCGTCCTCTTGCTCCTCTGTTGCTTGGAGAGACTTCCCCGGGAGGCCATCACCTGGCAGAGCAGGCAACTGGCCAGTATGGCAGCTATAGTAGATTTCATGTGTCTGTTCATCGAGCGAATCCCGGTGCGTGCTAATGCCAGCTCGATCCCTGAGCTACTAATCCATATTCTTGGTATTCTTTTTCTGGCTCACTAATTTTCATTGTGATTTCTCAATAAAAACGGCTCGATCAGTGATCGATCCCGGCGACCAGAAGACATCTACTTTCTCGCGCGAGAATGTTACACATTCTAGCAATTAGCACTTCCAAATGGGCGTCGGTGCTCGGCTGGAGACGGGGTCAGGTGGTAACCGTGTAAATCTTGCATATTCCGGTTTCTTTTCTTGCCCACTTCTCACCCATTAACCGGAGTAGCTGCCAATTCCAACGCCCATTATTCTAATCGCCTCTGCAACCTGTTATTTGCACCAAATGCATTTAGTCGCCGCAAAACTTTCTTCGAGATGAGAGCACTTGGCTGGGAGTTCTTCTGGGGACTGGTCCTGGTTCTGGCTTTGGGAATGGTGCATTGCTTCCTGGTCTTTCCCCGTCAAGGATCATTTGGTGTGAGTGTTTACTTGGGGATACAACTTTAGAGGGATCCATCCCGGAGCTTCTTTCAGTTGCTGACTGCCGTGGCCATTCCTCTGGAGCTGCCGCCCAAAAACGTCTACATGGCCTTCAACTTTGAGTCCAACTATGCACTGCCCTCCAATGACTCCTATAATCAGTGGATCGATAGGGTGAGTTAACTCTAATTAAAGAGAACGAAATAGAGTAAGATATTATTATTGTAGAACTTCAATTTTATCCATAACTAATTGATCTTATGCCTTATTTTATATCTTCTCCCTCATCAAGTGGCAACTGGATGAACACTGGATGGGCGTTGGTGGCAATGTGACCCCGGTCAATGCCCGCCACGAATCCGGAGGAGACTTGGTCCCCAAGAACGAGGACGAGGATAGCGAGGTGAGCCGCCGCTCTGTAGGATCACCACCTCCTTTCCGGCGCCGGGACTTCTACCGCGGCATCATGAATTACCTGGCCCACTACGGGTTCAATGGCTCCGCCTGCCTGCTGCGTGTCATCTGCGAGGTCAGCGAGGCGCCCCTGGATGCCCACAACGGGCTGGTGGGCAGTCTCTTTCAGATTCTGTTCATGTGAGTGCGGATAGCTTCCTCCAGCGAGGAGCACTTTCACCTTTAATTGTGGTATCTCTTCCCGCAGGCCGACGACGAGTGCCGCGGAAGAGGACCTACAGCACGTGGACGAGCTGTACGAGGCCACCGATGCGGGCACGCGTGGCCTGGGCTGCGCCGATTACGTGGCCAACTGCCGGCACAGTGCCCTGGATCTGATAAGCGTGGTGCTCTGAATAATTATTCCTGCCAAAAAATATATAATTTTTAAGGAAATATAACCCGAAGAGGTGGCCTTCATCTAGCTTTAAGTGAGGGAGCTTTAAGTAAGGGAGCTGGGGCTCATTCTGGACTTAATTCATTGAGTTACCTATCAGAATTTCTGACAAATTAGAAGTAAAACATTTTAATTCTATATAAATATTTATTCATTTGGAAGGAGACAGCTTCTTTTTGCGTTGCAAAATTGATTCAAAGGACTTAATGATATACCCCCTCATCAGCTTAAGATGCCCGAGTCACCTCCTGCTGCGGCGTGAAATGTTTTAATTTCGCTTAAAGAGCTTAAGGACGACGACACTGTGTGGCGGCAACAAAGGAGATGAGGCCAAAAAAAAAGGAGTCCTAAGCTGGCCGCATGGATCTGGTTTTGGATTTTGGTTTGCTTAGGGGTTTCAGCTGGGTTTACCTCACGTTTGGACATGTGTGATGTCTGCTTTATGTTTTTTCGAGAAGCCGACTCTCTGTTCTTTTCTCCTGCTTTTTGTTGGCTCTCTGATCGCTTTTTCCGCTCCTTTTGTGAATATACACCATAGTCCTGCTGCTCCCTCTTTGTCCTTTGAGTGCGTTTTGCGGCCTGTCAACAATGCCCCAGAGGAGTCTCCTGTTCCGTTGTTCTCCGTTGTTTTTTGTTTGTTTGTTTGCTATTTCTTTGATTCGATTTGCCGCCTTAAAGGAGCCGAGCCCGGCGACTGGTGAGAGCGAATTACGCCTTCTTTGATTTTGCCAAGCCATTGAAATCATAATTAGAAGACAAATGATTCCTCTTTTCTTCTCGAGATCCCCAGACAATGGCCAGGCATCGAAGCTGAAGTGCTTATGTACGCCACAGTTTGAGAAAGGTTCCCAAAAAAAACCCACACAGAGGGAAACTTGAGTATTAATAAGCTTAGATGAAGGAGTTGGAGTTCGAGCACAAAAAGAATAGGGATCGGGGTTAATGCCATCTCAGAAATACATTTATTTGGTCTTGAATTGTCTTGAATTGTATAAATAAAAATTCCTTGATTCCCTATTATATTTCGTATTTAATTGATTTTTTTGTAGAATTTAATCGTTTGTAAATAATAAAATTAATGTGCAGGACTCTTTAAAGTTCTAGGTTCTAAGTAATATTATTTTTTGAAACCGTATCTATCCATTCTAATCTCATTTATTGTTAGCACTCTTAACGATCCTGCCTCTCCAATGACTAGATCTATCTTTTGCTCCTCGACTATCTCTACCGGAATCTACATTTCATATATCTTTAAGACCGCTCCATCTTCTCTGATATCTCAATTGTGGGATCATAAACGCCAACAATTAAATGTGATCCATCTCCTCTGGATTCCAGAGCATTTGTATGGCTTTTTCTGCAGCTCCTTTCGTCACTTCCACATGGAGAGATGTCAGAGTTGTTTCTGCACATAAAAAGATTAATGTGCAGGAATTAGATAATATACTATAACTCTCTAATAGTTCTAGGTTCTAAGTAATATTATTTTTTGAAACCATACCTATTCATTCTAATCTCATTTTCTGTTAGTACGATAGCTCTTAACGATCCTGTCTCTCCAGTGACTAGATCTATCTTTTGCTCCTTCACTATCCCTACCGGAATCTACATTTCATATATCTTTAAGACCGCTCCATCTCTGATATCTCAATTGTGGGATCATAAACGCCAGCAATTAAATGTGATCCATCTCCTCTGGATTCCAGACCATATTTATGGCTTTTTCTGCAGCTCCTTTCGTCACTTCCACATGGTGAGATGTCAGAGTTGTCTCCACTGATTTACGGCCCGGCTCGGGATGTCAGTTTATTTCTGTGTTTCTCTGTTCTTAAAACTTGCCATTGACATTCGGCTATATAACATTATTTTTAATGGGGTGCGCGCAGGTGTTAAGGAGGTCTACATATATCTATATTATCCACGCGATCCACGCTTCCTGTTGCGGTTAGCCTGGGGTTTGCTCCCTCCGGAATTCATTTGCCTTTGGGGGCTGATACGAATTGATTTGTAATTAGTTGCAGTTGCAGTCAACAATGTGATTATCCCAGATGGAGTCGCGGGAGCTGGGGGCGGAGTGCGATCTAGGGTTACACAGATGCGACCAGACCATGATCCCGAGAAGCGGATCCACTTGAGGTCGGCATGATATATGCATAAATTACACATTCGGAGTGCACAGCATTATCCTAGGCAATTGACAGCTCCCTTAAGTAGTCATCTATCCATGACATATGCGGAATGTCGAATGCCCGAGGGCGTTCTGGTGAGTTGTAAACGCATCTGTGGCCAGGGATTTGGTCCTGCCTGCGGGATTTTGACAGCCGATCCCCATTCCCACTCCCATTCCCGCCATGTGTCGGCAACTGCTCCGTATCCATGACCGCTGACAGTTCTGTGGCGTAAATCATTGTGTGGACGACTGTCAACCGCTTTGAGGTTTCCATTTAATAAATTTAAGTACTTTGTGCACAGGCGGGTTATTAAATTAGAGCTTAATCCACTTCGCACACGCGTCTGCGAACATTAATTGAATTCATATATGAGCAGTTTATATGATATTTATAAATTAACTAATTATCCGTATCATTCGATTGTTTTTTCCCTTGCCTTTTTTTTTTCCTTTTTGTTCCATCAACAATTGGATTAAATTCATAATGCAAAATGGCATTTAAAATGAAGCTTTTAATAAAGCCGAAGCGCGGAACAAAAAAAGAAATCATGGATAGTTGCAAAATTCCACTTGACGGGTTGGGGATTTTCGGTTTATTTTAATTAACTTAATGAAATGCATTTAGCGTCGTTTATATATGTATATAAATTCCACAAGAATGTTGGTGGAAAGACTTAGGGGGGTCTAAATATTAATAAAATCTATATTTCATTACAAATATTCTTCGCGGAGGTTAGGCTGTTTCAGAAGAACGCCTCTACTTTCTGAATTATATATTATTTTACTAATTAAAATATTTTATCAATTTGAACTCTCTTAAAAAAGTGTCTAAAATGTGTGTCAATGTAATGCCTTAAACATTTTAGTGGATATTTCTATATAATTTATAAAGTGACTTATAAACTCTAGTAATTTTTGGGGCACCCCCGTATCTTTCTTTATTTTTTTGAAGATTGAGCTGTTTTAGATGCAAAATACCTTAGTCTTAATTATATATTATTTTACTAAATAATATGAAAATATTTGTGAAATATATATGAGTTGTTAGGTGGCTAAAATTATGCCACAAAATGTTTTATCGCAAACTAATTTCCAACAAATTTAGTGCATAAAACATTTTATTGCATATTACTTGACCACTTTAAAAGTGATTTCAAACTCTAAGTGATTTTGTGGGGTACCCCTATATATATTAATATTTTTTTACAAGATTCTAGCCGACTTGCTTTTTAAGGTTCTACATTAATAAATATTTTGTTATAATTTGGTAGTATAATAATGAGTAAATTCAAAAATATCCATTATTAAAATCTAAAATAAATGTACAAGAAGTGGTTTTCGTATTTAGGATTTTTTTTATTATTTGGTAATATAATACTGAGTAAATTCAAAATTATCCATTATTAAAATCTCAAGAAATGCATTTAAACCTCATAAAAACCTTATATAATTATATAGAACTCATTTTCCGTTAACTTATATCTTAAAACCTACGCCTGAGTGATCTGTGGAGCATGGAATCTCCCATTTTCTGGCTCTTATCAGGCCCTAATCTTAATGAAGAAGTTCTTTTTGGGTCTCTATCATAAGAAGTTCTCCCATGAATTTCCTGATTAGCTTCAAATGGCTGAGCCGCTGCATTCTAGAAACCATATCAAATTGATAGCAAAGGTAATAAAAGGGGAATCATTAACCAAGAAGTCGTGTAAGGTGTTCCCACATCTTCTTCAGCCCGATGAACATCAACACCTCCTCGCCTAGGTTATCACTCATATTCAGGGTCGGGTCATATGAATAATGTCAAATTATTTCATTGCAGCAACCCAAGTTGGCTGCATTTATATTTTGATCGATTGCCGGCGAGCAGGGAAACTAGTTTGACATTAATTGACTGCCAAATATGCACAAGCGCATGAAATTATGGAAAGTCTTATTAAAGTCAACCCATCCTGGCAAAGTCGTGAAAAAATCAACTCGCCCAAAAGTTCATAAATGCTAATGTGCCCGGGAGCCTGACGATGATTGATGGTCGGTCGCCTCCGAGGCGGCGGAGTAAAAGTTCCCTGTCCGTTTCCGTTTCCCGTTCCCCCCGCAATGGGAAACCCCATTTCCCGCCGCAATGGGAAACCCCATTTCCCGCAGACTGCGGAAAATTATGCGACCGGCAGCGGAAGACGGATCAATCCTTGATGAAACGTATACATTTCACCTTTGTGCTCTAGGTCCCATTTAAGCCAATTTAATCCCGAGCCGGCTTAGGACATTCCGATCTGGGATTAGGCCATGTTGCAACATCTTCGGCGGCTATGTTATGCCTTGGCAAATATTTGCGAACGGGATTTGTTTGTAGGCGGTGTTCCTCTAATGATCTTTGCCAAAAAGGAAATCAGATTTTCCAGTTCCTGGGAAAGTAGGCGGCTCACCCAAATATCCTTTTGTCTGTCTAGTCCGGGCGGAGTCCTTCTGACAGGCTCTCTCTCTTATCCAGCCGCATTTGTCTGGCGGGCTTTTATTTTAGCCCTAAGCTAACACTATAGCCAGGAACAGAGTTGGCTTTTTAGAGGAAAATCTGCACAGATTTTGTGACCAAAGAACTTCATTAAAATGGTTGTCAGCTCCACAGAAAAGAATTTTGAAAAAGCAGCCTAGAGATAATTAAAATTAAAGTGTCAAAGTTGAAATTTGACAACAAAATAAATAGAAATAAGTTCAGAGAAAATCTATAAGAGTAAGGACAAGCTAGAATGGCTGCTCTGAGCAGGACTCCCCAAACTCCTGGAACCCTTCATGCTTCCACTTGGCTCCCTGTGCTTTCCATGTGTCTGCTTGGAGTCCGCAAGGCATAATTTTTCACTCGCTCGTTTTGGTGCGTATCCCTAGGATGTCTGCTATTTTTTCCCCTTTCCCCTCATAATTTTTTCATGTGTGTTGATAAATTTGCTTAGATTATCCTGGCATGGCGCTGGAGCTGGAGCTCTGCTTGCTGCTATCTCCCTGTCGTAATTAGTCTCGAGCTTGTTTGCGCCGCATTTACACAGAATGCTTTCCCAGGCGCCGCACGCACTCACGTACGGACAGCGGACAAAGGACCTGCGGACAGAGGCCTCCAGGACATGGGCTCGAGTCCGGACGGATAGGCAGCTGGGCTGGGCCTGGACTTCCGTGCACGGACACTTTGTCTAGGCAAATTGCTGGCAGGGAATATGAATGAGTGAAGTTCGTTTTTGCAGAACGAATACCTCATATACCTCATATTCTAATAGATAGTCCGCCTTGGAGGCCCTAAATTGCGGGATATGTCAGGGAGAAAGCTGGCAACCTTTTACCATAAATTTCTACGGGGCTGAGCACGACAGGAAGTCGTCGGCAAACGCCTCCGTCAACCGCAATTTCCATTAGCAGCTCAAGGCAAGGGAACTCCATTCACATGTGGGATGTTATATGTATACAGGGTCCCCGGGAACATTTGACATTTTAAGGAGCGCCAAGTGAGTTGAGCTGCAGCAGGTAGGACGGCAGCTCGGCCCAGGTGAAATGGCCCCCCGACGCCGGCGACAGAGAGAGAGCCTCGCCCATGGAAATGTCAACTGTTTTTAGCACGCACAATTTGAGGGAAAGCCAAACAAACACAAAAAACGCCGGGAAAATCGCTCTCCACGGTAACATGAATATATAAACGATGGTCTGGCTGGCAACCTGCTCCAATTCCAATTCCCCACCTGTGGGAAGGGCTCGAATTACGAATGCAATGTTGAAATAGAAATTAAACGCCGGAGCAGACCGCAGTTTAGACAAATGCCAAAGCGGCACTCCCGTATCGGCTTTCAGGACACGGGGTCCTCGGCAGCATCCCTTGCCAGGAGCAGGTAAGTCCCGAATCAACCACAACATGTACACCTACTTCCTCCCTGACACCCGAGAAGTTCGCCAAAAAAAATACAAACAAAAAATAACCACAATGCCAAGGAAGTTGCGGCCCAAACAGGACTCACTTCGCGAAGAGAGAGAGGAAATGCGGCCAGATCGAACTGATAGATAGGAAGTAAGTATAGTTCTTTAAGTTGGCGATGGATTTCCGATATGGTCAGGCTAAAGATTCGATTTGCTCGAAGACAAGGCGAAAATCTAGAGCACAAAGCGGCTTAAACGAAACGTTAAGTGAAGCACTCAAGAACATTAACTGGAATTACCAAAATCGGTACACTTCTGACAAATATTGTAAGCTAGGATCATACCAACTAAAATGTATCTTAAGCTAGGAATAAGATAATAAATCTGCTTTTGAAAATCTCAAATATAACAAGATAATTTTAAAGTGAAAAGCTGCAGTCTTTACCTTACTTGAATTATTGTTAAATGCACTTTTTTCGGCTCATATCAGAGAGTATTGTTTATTTCAGTTAAAGTCTGACCTGGTTTGTGAGTGAAGGCCTTCCAGATCAACGATCTCTTCCAGGTATTGCCAATTTCCGTGAGGCAAAGAGCTCACAAATCAAACTCCGCTTGCGGTGGACACTGGACATTAATAACGCCTCAGTAGAGCGCCGACAAAGGTCCTTGGTCGCATCGAATGGTTTCCAATAAAAGTTGCCCCAAATGGGTGCTGCCGCCGACAAAGGGTCCGACTGCGAACAATTGGCCAGCAAAAGGTGGTCGAAATTACAGCGCACTTTCGATTGCAACAGGCCAAAGCGCTTCGCAATCGGGGCCAAGAGTCGAACAATTAGTCCACGCCCCCGAGAGAACTCTGGAGCTGTTCTTACACCTGGTAATTGCTCCGCAAAAACTTCTTGTAATTTTTCTTTAACGAATCTCAAATGACTGGCCGACCTTTGTCCTCTTTTGGCCATTGTTGACCGCATCTCCGGCGGACTCCTGTGGCTAGGTTTTTCTCTTCCCAATTTTCCCAGCTGCCCGGCATCCTGGCAAGTGTGAGAAGGATGGTCCGTAAAAATCAGCTTGCCCTATTAAAAGTGCAGCGACATTTATGGCCTTGATCTACACGCAGAGTCCTGGCTTTCTGATTGCCTCTGCAATTGGTCCTTGATGATTAATGTTAGGTCCTCCCCACACTGAAGGAGAATAGTTTTCTGCAAAACTCCTTGTCAGTCGGCAGAGCCTGTTTCTATTGAGGCATTGTCCCGGCGAAGGCGTTGGGCTTCTTTCTGATCCTTTGTCCTTGGGTCAGCACCTTTTCTTTGCACCTCCGTGGCGGCGAACTCTTTGGTATTCCCTAATTCTCCTACAATGACCCTCGGATGACTTTGGAATTGTTTGTTTGGCAGCAGCTGAAATTGGTTTTTCAAGGATCCCCAAAGAAAAGACGTTAAAACTTATTTTGATTGGACTATTCATGTGTCAAAGGTTCTTTATCAGCGTGTATTTCTTCACGCATTCCTTGAGAATGTTCTTGATTCTTTTCTTTTTGTTTGTATAATTTTAATCAAATTAGTATTTAAATATTATAGCAATGAAAATATAATTAAATTTTGCCTGTTTTTAAGACAGGTTCCAAGCACAAATAGGTCAATTCTTTCAGTCTTCAGTCTATAAGTTTTAAATTAATCTTTTAGAGAATTATTGGATTTAGAGAGCATAAAAGAATATGTAATAAAATTTACTTATTAATATTAATAAAATTACTTATTTCTAAATGTCCTAAAATTATTAAAATTTTCTTAACTAATAGATAATAAGCGAAACAAATATTTACAATAAATAATGTACAAGACAAGGTATCTTTCATCTTTAAACGTATTAACATATCTGAATTATTTCCCACAGAAGTCATACGCTTTTCTCTCCTTATAAATCCCTAATCAAGGCCTATAAGTGTTTTTCTTTTTATTTTAAAATTATTAAATATTTTCTTAACTAATAGAAAATAAGAAAAGCATAATATATACAATAAATAATGTACAAGCAAGGCTTCTTTCATCTTTAAATGTATTAACATATCTGAATTATTTCCCACAGGAGATACTCGCTTTTCTCTCCTTATGAAACCCTAATCAAGGCCGCTAAGTGTTTTCCTTACAACTTTCCTTTTTGTTAATGGATTTCCATCGATAATCCCTACCCCGAGCCCAATATATATTTGTTTTTCAATTTCGCGCACTTTGTGGGTCAATGAGACCGGGCCCTGTAATAAGCAACTGTTTAAGCGTTTACCCCCGAAAATTGGGGAAAGATTTAACATTTTGATGGATTTTCAATAAGCCCCATTTCGGCCGGGAATCACTTTAGCTGATGACATGCCTCATTATTCGCAGGGTATCCGCTTTCGCAAAGGGTCCAATTAGAGAGTGCACGGATGGGTATAAAATTGAATTTAAAATGCATCAGACTGTTTACCGTAATAATATCGACACATTTATGGGGATCTCCACCAAGGCCCAGGTTCCGCTGACTCCCTCGGGGGCGCATGTGGAATGATCTTCGGTCCAGGTGCTACACCTTAATGGGCTTTTGTCCTCTGATGACCAGGCCCGCGGCAGCCTCATCCTTCGTAGCTGTATCTGTATCTGTATCTTTTTCTCGCTCTCTGCATTTAAGCCTTCTACCTCGCCAGCTGACTGAAATGTATTTTACTCTGGCCGGATTTTTTTGTTGGTCTCCTTACAGTAAGACAGACACAGATGACACTATAAAATATAGCCTCTACTATTTAAATTGTGTTTTATATAAGTTAAGAGTATTTTTAGTTTAATATTAAAATTAAGCTGCATTAAGCTTTTAAAGAAAGTCAAACTCTCTAGTTAATAATGGCCACGAACTATGTGTTATTAAACTTTAAATAACTTTACAAAATATTAAGACAGATGAGTTTCTAAACCTAACTCTGATTCCCTTTAATTTAGTATGTAGATTATTATTTAGTTTTTATTTATGCCTTATTTAAATTCATTTTTTTAATACAGATTCTGTAGCATTTTCTTCCCCATTTCTCGGCGTCTTCCTTCGACTCCTGCTGACTATAAAATAAATTTTAAACCTGTCATACTTTTTCTGGTTTCTTTAAAAAAAGCAGGACAGATGTTTCTGGTGTGTGCTTTTTTCTGGCGTTATGATTTTTTTGTGTTTTTTTAGCATCCTCGGCTGCTGCTCTCAGTTAACTGATATTCTGATATTCTTTATTATTGTGTGCTGTACCTGCAGTCGGTTCCTGCATCTGTTATCCTGACAGCAGGACTCAGCTCGGCTCATCTCACCCGCACGCTGGGGAGGTAATCGATCTCATGTGGTTTATTTACATCCGTTATTGAAATTCACTTTTCGCTCATGCCTTTGTTTTATGAATTGGTTTTGTGTACACCGCCCTCGTCGGGTCCCCGTGTATCTCCCCGTGTATCCCTGTATCCTCGTATCCTTGTATTGATGACAATTGCAGTTTTTGGCATGCAGCTGGGCGCATTTACATCCGCTTGTTGTTGCTGTGTGTGTACATTCGCCTTTAACAACAGATTTTTTCGCCTCGCTCTTCCTTCTTCCTTTTTCCTTCGGCTTGTTTCTTTTTTTAAGGATAATGTCCCTGTTTTATTTGCAGCAGGCGGAAGTGAAATGCTTCCCGGGGCTTTAATATTTCAGTTTGGCGAATAATGTCCGGGCCAAATGATATGGGAAATGATAACTGAAAGCCGAATTCGCCAGAGTTGGGCTAGGTCGTGCATCCCACGAGCTTGGGTTAGGTCAGTGTCAGTGGCATTGTATTATAATTGAATTGGAAATATTTTGTTTTGTTAGTTAACTTTGGGGTATTTTTGGTGGATTTTTCATCTTTCTTTTGTTTTTTTATACAATTTTTATATAAACCCTGAATGTATTTTATTTAGAACATGGAAATTCATGTAAAATTAATTAGTAATACTGCTATGACACTGTATTAAAAGTTGCATTATGTCGAATTTTCATAAGAACCTTGAACTGATCAAAATAAAATATTTAACATTTATTTGGATAAATATATATACCAATTTATTGATGGAAACTCTCAATATTATTTTTGAAACAGGGAAATGAATATAAAAATAATTAGTTATACAGCTATGACACTGTATTATAGATTTAATTATTCCGAATTTACACTAGAACTGTGAAACCTTGAACAAGGTAAAAGAATTTAACAAATATTTGTGTTGTACGAGTGCTTTTTATATTATTATCTCACTAATATATTTCGAATACTGAAATCCATTTAAAAACATTTAGTTATACGGTTATGACACTGTAATAATATTTTTATTAATTCGAGTTTTCATTAAAAGCTGATCAAAGTATAAAATATTAACATTTATTTGTATTATACGAGTGCTTTCACGAATTTTTGATGCAAACTCTCAATATTATTATTAATATTTGGAACATAAAAAGAAATTCATGTAAAAACAATTAGTTATTCGGCTATGACACTAATAATAATTTCATTAGAACCTTGAACCTTCAATTGAACCTGAGCAATGAAAAAAATATTAACATTTATTCGTATTATACGAGTGCCCTTAACAATTTTTGATGCGAACTCTCAATATTATTATTTATATTTGGAACAGGGAAATTCATGTAAAAACAATTAGTTATACAACTATGACACTGTATTAAGAGCTTCAATATTTAGAGCTTATGTACCTTAGAACCTAGAATAATTGTTTGATTTATACGAGGGTTACTACCATCATTCTTCCCAACAGTGTTCTTTGAAACAGAGCATAACCCTAAATACAATATTTTATAACGCTTTGCTAACGAAGCCTTGTTAGATTCGGTTCGTTAAGCAGGGCTTAGAATACGTTAGCTTTATCTGAAATGTGTTTCTTTTAATTATTTTAATGCAAAGTCATTCCTGGCATATTTATGGCATACAACTAAGAGAATCCATACCTGAATTTTGAATGCCAGATAAGTATGGACATTTCCCCTTAAGACCCGTTCCAGATAGTCAAGGCTCTTTGGGGTAATTCTGCCGAAATTTCAGTTATGCTTACAAAGAAGTTCTCACAAGAGTTCCCCCCTTACAGACCCTTGTAAATGGAAATGTGAGTCATTTGACTGCGAAGCCATTATGTAATCTTGGCGCGCTCATATGCTTTATGGAGCACATCGGCGAGGATATCAAATTGTAACTACAAGTCCAATTTAATTATAAGCCACGCAAGTGAGGCCCATCAAAGTTCCCGATCCGTTGCAGGTGCAAATGCAGAACCTCCAGTTGACCAGTCGTCGGGCTCGATCCGGGCTCATTTTCGGTTCCACATTATTATTATCCACGCTCTCCGCCGAGCCGCGATGAGTTGAGTCCGGTTTTGGGTCCGGGAATGCTGCCGCCGCTCTACAATTCATTTGCAAAGCGTATCCAAAAATGCTGATGGGATTATTATATGTTGTTGATCTGGAACTGGGGACTCTGGACTGAGGACTGAGGACTGAGGACTGAGGACTGCCACTGCCACTGGGACTGCCCCTGCGACTGCGACTGCAGGTGGAATATCTCAATGCCCGGGCAGGTCTTTATCTTTTTAATGCTGTGGATTGCTTTGTGTTTTCGGTTTCCTTTCCCTCCGCATTTCGGCTTAAAGCCTTAATTTATGTATTAAAAGTTAGAAATCCGTGTGGACAGGTGAATTTTCGTTGCCCTGCCCCCTCTCTCCACTCAAGGGCAGCCGAGGCCGTCGGGGTATAATTTTCAGATAGGCATCGTTGCTGATCGTCGTTCATTAACAATGCAGGTGAGTCGATCAGGGGAACAGGTTAATATGGGGGGAATTTAGCAGAACGATAGAAGCTATCTAGGAGATGCAGGGGAATCTCAATGAAATCACTTACTGTAGCGAATCAATTATGATTTGCTATTAGTTGAGCTCCTGGGAAGATTCTAAGTCTGAATTACTGAATTAGTGGAATTTTTATACTCAGAAAATGTTAAACTATAAAACCGTAGTTTATATATTTCCATTTTTCTATTCTATATTATTTCTGTATCCTATAGTTTCCCAAATATTTTCTCCCAGCATGACTTAGATTGATGGTTCAGTGTTTTGTATAAAAAAGTTATAATCTCTGCAAATAATCCCCCTATGAAAGGTGTAAAAAGAACCCGAAAGCGGATAACTTAATACCCAAAACATAGACAAAACCCTGCTCATTGTCATTCATCATATAAATCAGAATTCGCAGGCAGAGCGGACAGGACATAGAGCTCGGACCAGGAACCAAAGCGTTCGATTGTATGCAAAAACTGGAGAACAAAAAATAATGAGAATGGGATTGGGAAGGGGACTGGGAAGGGGATTGGGAAGGGGATTGGGAAGTGGAATAAGAATGGACTCGAATGGCCTGGGTTCGGCATGGGGTCTGGTGTGGTGTGGAATGCCGCAGGTGGCCGCCAGCAGCGGTCCTCTCTGTCGCTCGCCTTTCAAGTGTTTGCCTTTGCAGTTGGACAAATTTACATGCGCGCCCCGCACACAATGACACGGCGCAGCGACTAACCTGGACAGGTAAGCCAGGTAGCCTTGCACCCAAAAAAAAACCACACTACATGGTCAATAAATTGTTAAGAATTAATTTAAAAAATAATATAATACAAGACATTTGAGGTCTTTTTATAAGCTAAAACAAACACAAAAAAAATCAGACTATATTGTTAATAAATTGATAATAATTATTAAAAAAAAATATGATATTTGAGGCCTTCTTATAAGCTGAAACATGCACCCAAATAAACAGACTACATTGTCAATAAATTGATAATAATTAATATACAACATAATATGGTACAAGGCTTACATTTGATGCCTTCTTATATTATAAAAAATAATATGATACGAAGCTTATTTAGATAAAACTTTCGAAATAAAAATATATTATTCCGTCTTTAAAGTCTTTAACCAGTGGTTTCATTAGAACCTTGAAAGAGTATAGTCACACCGTTTTAAAAGGTAAATATTGAATATTTATAATATATAATATTGAATATATATATATTATAATAGTGAATTATAAATAATAATAAAATCACGTTAAATATAATTCACATGAAGTGACCAAGGTCTAATTATCAGAACTATCTAACCCATACACTTACTAAACTAATATTTTTTCATAATTGTATTCCCCATCCAGGCTCCTGCAGCAGGGACCTGGAATGTCCTGCAGTGGACCCACCACACGTCGGTGTTCAAATAGTTAGCCAAGCGGCTAAAAGCAGCCAGAAGGAGCGAATGCAAACGCAATGGCAAAGGCAAAAGGCAAACACACAAACGCACCATTTAAATGATGGAAATGCAAAGGATGCCGAGCCGTGTGATTTCCGCTCTGGACAGGACCTTTATCCTTTGTGTGAGAGTGTGCGAGAGTGCGTGAAAGGTGTCCGGGGCTCCTCTTTTGTTGGAAATATTTTTAATTAAATGGACTGAGTTAAGCCCCGTGGGCTGGGGGAAGTGATGGGATGATCGGATAGATGGATGAGTGGATGTGGATTGCAAATCAATCAATTCCTGCCAAATGCGGTCAAAGTGCAATGCTCAATTAAATAAGCCATAAAATAAAAGCCAAAGGATACACGGATTCCAGAGCAGGCTTCAACTGAAATGAGAAATGGTTGCGTTTTTCAAAAAGCATTTCGCTTTGGCTTCAGTTTCCCAGTGCGTACCTGCTTTAACCAGCAATCTGTTCTCTAATTGTAGAGTGCTAACAGTTTGACAGTTGGTCAAGAGAAACGGCAGGCTGAAAGCCCCCAAAAGGCGATGGAAAATTTATAGAGAATCCTGGAAACATAAGTGATACTCTAGGCGATAGGTGATACTTCTGGGCGAGACTAATGCGACTTCTTTGTCAGCTTTTGTGAAAAGATTGTGATAAAATAATAAAAAAAAAATAAATAAATATATTAATATGATAAAAAATATTATATCAATATATCTCAGGAAAATATTATTCATATATATATTTATTATATAATAATATATATTTATTAAAGATAAAAACTAGAAAGGCTTTAAAGTGATATTTATTTTATCAAAGCATTTAAATCCTATTTTTTAACAAAATTTATATTTTTCAAACTTTGAGTTGGGAATTATAAATATAATATATATATAAATAATTTAAATTATAAATAGGCTCAGTCGCCAAAAATGAATATAATAGTAGAGCTGCCCAAAAGTATGCATCGAAATATTTAGTGTAACTGTTTCAGTGGAAATTTATTTTTGAAAATGGCAACCTTTTATAGCATACGTACGGGCAACATTCAAATTATTAATGCATTATTAATGAATCCATTTAATGTAATAAGGCATGAATAATTAAATTTTTATTCTCAACTACTTCAAGCATTTTTGAGTAAGACAAACTTCGTGACAAATCCCATACTCCTGCTCGATTTTAAAGTGAAGGCGTCGCCAAAATGCTCCTCTTCGGTGCTAATACTCAGAGTCCATAAAGGTCTACCCCGCACAATTGCAGGTTGAGTGCCAAAAAGCATTTGCATGCTGAAAACACTTCAATTCTGGTGCTAAACTAAAAACGCAAACGCTCGAAAAACGACAAACGAGCGCACTCGGGTATCCTGCTCACCTGTCACCCTGCTCGCCAGGTGAGGGGCTCATTTGCATGCGATTGAAAAGCGCGGAATCAAGTGCATGGAATGGATAAAGAAAATAGGGAAAAACAACAGCAAGCAATTGGCCGTGGATTTTTGTCGGCTGCATGTGAGTGAGTGCGGGATGCTGGGCTAATTAAAAGCACATCAAAAGCGGGCAGAATTTGCATGGCAAACGAAACGAAACGTTGCGAAAATTAAATAGAAATTGTTAGTTGCACTTTTTCTTATTTTTTTGTTTTCACTTCGTCAAAGCTGCCAATGCCAAAAAAGTTTGTCATGAATGGCTGTCGTTAGGGGAGCGGCACTGCGGAACTGCGGAACGGCAGCAAGAATCGTCCAATAAATGTCAGCGGAGCAAAGTTTGTTCGCCAACTATTTTTATAATTAAACAAACTGATTGTGATAAGTAGGAGAATGAATGGCAAAGTTATGCCAAGAGCGGGACACCAAAGGTCCGGCCATAAATTGGGCAAACGTCAAAGTTGGTACAGCGCACTTGCTTGTTCAGCAAGCCCTTGAGACAACGCAAGAACAATTTCGCGAGCATTCAAACAATCAAAAGGGCAGTCCTAAAAATAAGGCAACTCAAGGATATTTAACTTTTTGCACGTTTTAAAGAAAATCTGGCACTTTATACTCAGTTTTATCGAACATTTTGACGATTAATACAGGAAATATATCGGACAAAGCAAAGCTAGTTTGCAATATTTAAAGTATATTGGAACAGAGGTTCCATAAATGTATGTGTGACACTCGTTTTATATTATAGACCATCCGTTCTAGGTTGTTAATTAAATCAACTCATTCTAAACCAAATTATTTATCAATGATGTACAAGTTTGGCTTAGAATAGCTCTGTCTTCTGTACTTTTTTCCATTCTATAGTAGGAAATACTCACAAATGTCAATTTTAAGGGATATAATCCATAAAACGAACTACAAAAACTGGTTTTGATTTGATTTCGAGAGTTTCTTAACTGCCTACTACGACTAATCAATAAATTTCTTGTGAAAAAGAGTGTAAATTAAATCGTTTTAAAGTTAATAATGTAAAGAAAATTATTTACCTTTTTATCAAAGAGGTTTTTCTTAACCAAGTTCCCAAGAGTGTAAACTGTTTCATCAAGTGTACAATAATCAGCTCTCTTTAGTCATCAACAGTGTTATATATGTTATTTAGGCCTAAGATGTAACTATTCTACGGTTTTGGAGGTGCTAGCCGCAGCAGCTGCCGCCGCCTGTGTGGCATGGTGCTTGGCCACCGCCTCCTGGGCCTTGCTCAGCTGGATGTAGCCCTCGTGGGCGCGGGAGCGTAGCTCGCTCTCGACACTCTTGTTGACCGACTTAGAAATGACGGCCTTGATCTTCTGCGTCTCGTTGAACTTGGCCTTTTTGGCCTGAATGGGTGCGTCTAATAATAATAATAATATATAAGTTCCCGGACAGCTACCGACTGACAACTTGTTGCTACTCACTGGACCGGCGGGTGAAGGCAGCCTGCTTCTGCTTTTTCTGCTTCTGTATGGAGGCGGGCAGCTTGGCCTTCTTGAATTTACCCTGGGGCATAGTTAAGTCGTAGTTTATAGGTAGAAAATAAACAAAAAAAACTAATTCGCAGCACGTTGATTTGGTTTTCGGACAGTAGTGTGACCGTAGCCGTTGATAGCAAACCTATCGAGTGGGTCGCACTGCCAACTCATGCGATTGTTGGCACAGCTGTTTCGTTTGAACCTGGGCGCACTGCCGATAAAAATTCAAATTGGGTTTTTGTTCAGTTTATCTTTATTTTCGATTGCTGGCTCACTTAATGGTAACTTGAATTATTTAACATATATTGTTTGCTTACTCTTGGTTTAAACTAAACACACAAAAAATTTCACATTCAATGCAAAACTTAAATTGTTCGCGGTAATCATCGTTTTCAACAAGAAATAATTATTTAACATTTAAAAGCGCAGAATATTTTGTTGTTTATATATGCATTTAAGTGGATTTTTTATCCTTATTTACGTATGTATATATATATGTATGTATATATTTATAAATATTGTATTTCCGCTTTAGCTTTCCTCTACATTTTTGTTCTTTTTGTTGTTGTCTTTGCTCACTTGGTGATTATTTGTTAAACAGTGTTTTCAACGCTTCGAATCTTTTGTTTCTTATAAAAATCGGTTTACAAAAATGTGTGTATGCATGTGTGGTGTGTGTATTATGTTGTGTATGCTTGCGTGTGAATAATGAGTACAAAAATAAAACAATTAACTGTTCAGTTTGGCAACGATAACGCCAGTTACAATTAAGCCTATTATCACAGCAATCACCAGGAGTATCAAGATCTTGCGGCGGTAGCTCTGACGACTCCTGGCCGCCTTGGCCAGCTCCGAGGTGCCATCCTCGACATTGGCGGCCGTCTGCTCAATACTGTTCTCGATGAAGTCTGAAAATTAATATTAGGGATTTACTATTAGTCTGTTTTAATTTTATTTTCATTTTTTATATTTATTTATGAAGGCTATTAGTTGGCAAGTAGTTAAGTCGCAATACTTTGGCTGACTTTCAGTAAATTTGTGCTAAAGATACTCATCACGAAAACATGTCTAAGCAAATAGCGCTTATCAGCTTATCAGTCTTTAAGTTTTTTTTACCAAAATTACGCCTCGTAAAAATAAAATTAAATTCAAGTTCAATTTATATGCAAAATAAATGATTTATGTTAACGTTATAAAAATAATTATTCTTATTAATATCACTGGATTTTCACACTTCGCATTTTTATAAAATTGAGATTCTAGTAATTATTAAGCAACAATTTAATTATAACTTCTATAAGAACCTGTTTGTCATAGAGATATTAAAAGCCACATAAATGTATAAATAATATTCTTACTTAGTTAGGAAAACAATACACTTTATATATTTGTTTTAATTAAAAGTTGTTTCTTATTGTAACTTTCCATATCTGGACAAAAATAAATCCTAAAGGGATTTCAAGTAAACGAAAACCTAAACCTCTATTTTTTTTGGACTTCCCAATAAAACAAATTATAAATACCTAACGATTTAAGCACATTCCTACGGCGATTTAAAAATAACTACAAATCTACAACAAAGAGGGAGAAATCATATAAAGATTCCAAACAGAACCCAAGCTCAAATCTCAGAATTCTTGGGGCTTCTGGCATTCCCCCTTCGAGACCCTGGGGGTCAACGCTTTAAGGTTCATCGGACTCACCCATCTGCTGGCCCTGCTCGTGCACCAGCCCGCTCAGCCGCGTCATGATCTGGTTGACGTCGATGATGTCCGACTCAATCTGCTCGACCTGACGCCGGCGCTCGTCGAGCATATCGACCTCCTGCTGCAGTCCGGCTTGTTCCAGGCGCTGCTGCTGCAGCAGCTCGGCGCGGGCGGTGGCCTCCACCTCATGCTCGACCAGGTCCTGGGCCTGCTGCAGGGTCTGTCGCATGGCGGAGGAGATGCGCCGCTGCAGGTTCGAGTACTTCTCGACCACGTTATGAAATTCACGCGTCAGCTTCTCCAGCTGCAGCTTCTGCTGGCGATCGCCATGCCGCACGACGGCCTGCAGCCTCTGCAAATCCTGGCTGGTGGTCTGGACCCGGGCATTGGTCTTCGTGTTGATCGCATGCACCTTCTCGCGCAGCGCCGCCGTGTCGCGTGGCGTCCCAATCAGCTTGAGCTGCTTCTCCAGCTGCTTGGTGCTGCTGTGCACCGCGGTGATGTTGTGGCCAATGTCTTCGCTCAGCGACATGAACTCCGTGGGGCTGAAGCCGGATGAGCCCCCGGCTGCAGCGAAGCTCACCTCGGGCGTCGTTGTGGATGCCGTATCTGCCGTTGCTCCATAGTCCCGATGCGGGCCACCTCCACCTACTCCTCCTCCTCCTCCTCCGGCGGGGTTGTTCAAGGCCTGGGACATGATTGCTGCTGCTGGCGCGTCTGTGTGTGGTGTGTGTGCCTGTGGGTTTAGTGGGGAGTTGGGGGCTTGAAAATGGGGCGACACCTAATACCGCGCACAAACAAACAAATCCCTACAAATGATTCACATGCCAAGAACCGAGCGCAAAGCGCAGAGTGCTGGGCATTGTTTTTGTGCTCGACTTATCAACATATGATGCAGCTCTGTGTGTGTGTGCGCCTGTGTTGGTGTGTGTACAGTGGTGGCCACTATGTGTTTGCACTCGCACACGATTCCACGCAAAGGGGGGCGGCGGGTCGAAGGTTGGGGACGGTTCTTGTATGGTTTCCGCCTGGCAGCCAACCTAGAAGACCCTGGGACTTACTTCGAAGCGACTTCTTTTCCGCTGGAGCTCCAATGTCAGCGCACAAACAGTGTGACCACGGCGCGACCGTTACAGTATTACCATATGACTCAGGAAAATACGCCAAGGGAAAAAGTGGACTGTGAATGTACCAGGGATACCAGCGGTTGAAAAGTTACAGTGGTTCCCACAAATATGGAACTGATGGGTTTAATTCAAAGTTTTTTCCAATTAATTGGTTTTCAAAAAAATATTATATATTCTAATATCGTTAAATGAAAATTATTTTCAATGTAAAATTATTTTTTGAGTTGTGGTTATATATCAATATAAATTTAATAAATATGCTCGAAGGCCGTAGTGACATTGCTTCTTACCAGTAGACTTAAGTTTTATAAATATACCTAAACCTTTTGTAATAATAATAATATAATCTAATCGATCATCAATATGTGGTTCATACAAATATTAAGCCGATGTGTTTTATTCAGTGTTATTTCCACTCAATTGGTTTTCAAAAAAAAAAACGTAAGCTAAATATTTCCTAAAATCGTTAAATAAAAATTATTTGAATTGTAAAATTATTGCTTCTTTTGTGGTAATATATCAATATAAATTTAATAAATATATTCGAAGGCCCTAGTGATATTGCTTCTTACCAGTAGACTTAAGTTTTATAAATATACCTAAACTTATTGTAATAATAATAATATCATCTAATCGACCATCAATATGTGGTTCCCACATATTAAGCCGATGGGTTTTATTCTGTGTTATTTCCACTCAATTGGTTTTCAAAGAAAAACGTAAGCTAAATATTTCCTAAAATCGTTAAATAAAAATGATTTTAATTGTCAAATTATTGTTTTATTTGTGGTAATATATCAATATCAATATAATAAATATACTCGAAGGCCCTAGTGACATTGCTTCCTCACCAATAGATTTAAGTTTTATAAATATTAGTATACATTGTGATAAATGTAATAATAAAAATATAATTTAATCGTTCATTAATATGTGCTTCTTAATATAAGTACTTAAAATCTCATAAAAATATATATAATGATAGAAAAGATTGTAATCGGATCAGTAGTGGTTTTGGTTCGTTTCGATTTAGAGCCGACTTGCATCCCTGGTGAATCCACCAACCATATAAACCAAATGATGGGGAACATCGACTGGGTCTGGTGGGAATCTCGACTACATATTAAGAGCAAACTTTAAAGAATGGATTTAAAATTATTTTAACTGGTTTTAGCAACAAATACCATATTCCTAACCAATTAACTAACTTGAAATTAATAAAAAAAAGTTATGAACTCGTAATAATAGGTGATATGATTGTATTTTTGATAGGAACCCCAAAGAGAAACTTACCTGCATGATAGTAGTAAATGGTTCTAAAAAATTAAGCTGTATAGGTTTCAGAAGGCGTGTAAAATAAACAAAATCAGCTTAAAGGCCTAATTCAACGTACAGAAAATTTGATCTGCAAAATGCTTGGATGCTTGTTTTTTGATTTAGTTATAAAGCCTATGTCTGAGAGGTATACATATTTTTTTGCAGTTTTTGGCGGGAATACGAGTCCCTAAAAAACCAAAGAAAACAATAAGGTTATATTTTCAAATGATTGAAACGAATAAATTTCGATCGATGCCCTTAGCTTGTTATTTAAATTCTAAACCATTACAGAATAACTATTACAAACCGCATTTGATAGATCCAAAGGAAACACATTTTTTACGTTCTTGGCTTGTAATTCCGTAGCTTAACGTACAGAGTTATGCTAAAAGGTAAAAATCCTTAAACTCCTGTCCTCATCTTAGTGGGTCTTGGCGGCCAGACGCTTGTCGCGCTCCTCCGAGATGCTGAGCTTGACACCCTTGCCCTTGGGCAGGGAAATGTAGGGCTTGTTGCCCTTGCCAATGATGAACACGTTCGTCAAACGGGTGGCGAACACATGGCCCTGGGAATCCTTAATGTGCACAATGTCGAAGGATCCGGGGTGACGCTCGCGGTTGACAACGGTGCCGACACGTCCCAAATTCCTGCCTCCAGTGATCATGCAGAGGTTGCCTGTAGAGAACAGTTCGGTTAGTTCAAATCTAAACCAAGGAATATGGGTTTGCGAGTGTCATTGCACGTAAAAGTTACTGAAACGACTGTGGAATGTCGAATCAGAGACCGTCGTGACAAAAAATGCTTTTGGCTAAATGTATTTGAACCACGCAACTTGGATTAGTTAACGTTTTGTGGTCTTCGAACCAGCCAAGTGGCACCGTTGTCGAATGAAACTTACCAGAATCGAACTTGATGTAATCGGTGATCTTGCCAGAGGCAATGTCCACCTGCACGGTGTCGTTGGCGTGGATCAGGGGATCCGGGTAGCGTATGGTACGTCCGTCGTGTGTGACCAGGAATGGAACACCCTTGGCGCCCAGCTGAGTCTTCTTGACCTTGCACAGCTTGTACTGCAAAGCGGAGAAAAAAAAGGCAAAGTTAGTAACAATCATTCAAAAAGATACATTAAAGTTTGTAATTGCACGTAAAAGTTACTGAAATGACTTTGGGTTGCCAAGTCAGAGACCGTCGTATCAAAAATTGCTTTGGGCTTCGATTTGAACCAATTAACGCATTGCAATAGTCGCAAATCGGTCTTCGACCAAGCCCACATAGTATGTTATTTAAACCATTCGATTAAAAGTATTCCATTCTATTTCTAAATATTATTTTAAGTATTCATGATTGTAATTGCACGTAAAAGTTACTGAAATGACTTTGGTTTGCCAGATCAGAGACCGTCGTATCAAAAATTGCTTTGGGCCTCGTTTTGAACCAATTCACGCACTATTAGAAACACAAATCGGTCTTCGACAAAGCCCTTTACATAGACTCAATGGTTTAAATATATCAGAGTATAGTGAAGTTACATTATGATTGGAAATACTAGGTAACTATAAAAACCAGCACAAAGCACTCAAATACCCATTCTAGCAGGATTATCTCACAAATATAAAAACAAAACTAAAAACCCTATAAACTGGCGCCAAAATCTTTTTTACCTCGAGCTAGAGGAGATAACTAACCTTGGCCTCCTCAGCGGAGATGCGGTGGATGGTGAAGCGTCCCTTGACGTCGTAGACCAGACGGAAGAACTCACCGGTCTTCTCCAGGGTGATGACATCTAAAAATCGAGAGAAACTATAGATTAAGCTGATCTCTAGAAGCACTCCCAGGGCGCAACTTACCCATGTAGCCAGCAGGGTAGGTGGGGTCGGTGCGAACCTTGCCGTCAACCTTGACCAGGCGCTGCATGACAATCTTGGTCACCTCGGCGCCGTTCAGGGCGTACTTGAGACGGTTCCTCAAGAAGATCAGCAGAGGCAGCGACTCGCGCAGCTTGTGTGGGCCGGTCGAGGGGCGCGGGGCGAAGACGCCTCCCAGCTTGTCCAACATCCATGCCTTGGGGGCGGCTAAACGCTTCAAATGCTTCTTCGGGCCACGAGCCTGCAAAACAATAGGTATTGAGTTATCCGAATCTGACACCGCTACAAATTTCACGATTCTCCAGCGAAAAAGGCACTCGATCACCCGTTCCGCTGGTGAACCTATTTTAACAGTCGACCAGCACTCACCATGTTGTTTGATTCTCTATATTCAACGGGCGGTCACTGTAAATAAGAAGAATCGATTTTTTTAGTTTGTTGTAAACATTTGGGCGACACCGCAAAAAGCCGCTTCAGTTGACACAAAATCCGCTGGCCCCGGCCGCCGCATACCATCACTGGTGCTTTTTTCGGTTCGTCGGTTACCCATTTCGAAAATCATATCACAATAACAAAGGCCGATGGCCGAAATATAAGCGAATTAAAATTACACGTACCGTCCGTCTTGCAATAAAAAAGGAAAAGGAAGTTGGTGCTAGTGTGCCCAGTTAGACCGAAACAGTGTGGCCTAGCCGGGTAAAAACATAAGAATACTGTCATAAACTTTTATAAAAAGGTGACGGAACTGGGAAAGTCGCAAGTATAACAGTTGCAAAGTATTAGAAAAAAGTCGAAGACATTTACGAAAAATGGGGGATCTTTGGTCTAAAAAAATATATTTAGAATATTATTTAAAATAAATTATTGCGGCTCTCAACAATCATATGCCTTTTTGATAAAAAACGTTATTTTTTGAAGAAACATAAGAAAAATCCTAATTGAGTCCGCCAAAACATATAATGAACTAATTGATATATAAGAACTGGTGTTTCCATTAGGCCATAACTGCATTGCATTTTCATGAGTTTTTAATAAATCTGTAAAATGAAGGAGATTTTTTTGCAGTAAAGAGGATACTTCAGCGTCAGCTTACTTCAGCAGCAATAAATCGGCTGATAAAAGTACTATCACTATTTTAAAATATTTTTTTTTTATAATTTAAAATAATGAGTGAGAGAAAAGGACCCTTTCATGCCGTCTGGCACCTGGTCACACTCCATGTAAAACAGGATTTCGCACAGCCGCTTTTCTGCACCGATAATTGAAGCGCCAATCGATTTCCGATTGTTCGTCGTAACGACAGTTTTTTTTTTGGTAATTTTACAATTGTGTTTATTTTCTCATTTTTAGTTAATGCCCCACAAACACACAATTCGCGCTTTAGGCATTATTAATTACAATCTGTAAAACCTACTTATAAATTAAACTGCGGCAACAATACAATTTGCCAAACTGATTTACGCTTGTCTATGTGTGTATCATCTCGCTTTGCAATCTTCTTTTTGTTTGTGAATTGTATGCATTTAAAACCACTCTTGGGGCTAAATAGTTATAAATGGTTAATTGGTTTTTTCTTCTTTTATGTTTTGTACATAATACAAACTGTATTCATTCGCTCACTAATTTAGGCGCTACTATTTCTGGTTTAGGCGAAAGAACTTAATGTTATATGAAATACATTTTTAAGAATTACAATGTATGCAGTTAATGAATGTATAGTTGGTTTAAATGTATAATTCTATTTTAATGGCTACGTACGTCTGTCTGTGTGTGTGTGGTGTGTGGTTGCGAGCGGTTCTCATGTGAGGGGAGGGTGAGTGAATGAATGTGTGTCTCCATGTCAGTGTGGCTGAGTGTGTGGCGTGGAGTGGGCAGGGCCATATATCTCGCACTTAGTCTGTCGTTCAGTCCAGCTTTTTCATCGATTTGAGGGCCCGCTCCCGGAGCTGCTTCTCCAGGTCCTCGTTAATGATCCCCGGTACCGATCCGCCCGCTAGCAGCATAAGCTTGCCTGTTCCGCCCCCAGTTCCATTCCGTTTGGCAGCAGACTGCTCCTCCTCGTCACTGCTGCCCTGGGAGCTGGTGTCCGCTCGCGATTTGCCGGCGCTGCTCTTCCGCTTGTGCTTCTTATGCTTCTTGCTCTTCTTGCTGTGCTTCTTATGTTTCTTATGCTTCTTTCGCTTTGAGGAGGCCTCGGAGTCGCTGTCGCTCGAGTCCGCCGCCTTCTTGGTCTTCTTGCGCTTCTTCTTCGCCACAGCCTCGTCCTCGGAGTCACTGTTAGCGTCCTCCCCAGCCTCGTCTCGTCGCAACTTTTTGTGGCCTCGCTTGCGGTTGCTGCTGCTGCCACCACCCAAGGACTCCTCATCGCCACTGGATGTGACTGTACGCTTGGACTTCTTGTCCGATCGTCGCTTGTCCTTCTCCTTTTCCTTCTCGCGCTCGCGCTCTTTTTCTTTAAGGGCCGCCGCTGCCGCCGCCTCCTTCTCCTTTTGCACCTGCTGCTTCTTCTTCTTGAGGCGCTCATCGCCACTGGAGTTGTCGTCGTCGTCGCTCTGATCGCTGCTGCTGGAGCTGTCTGAGCTGCGTCGCAACTTTTCCTTCGCTTTGCCCTTGGCCACATTGTCAGCAGCTGACGTCTGTTTCTTACGGCGCGCCTGATGCTGTTCATCGCTATCGTCACTGTCCGCGCTACTGTCCGAGCTGGTGCTTTGGCTCTGGTCGCGGGATTTCTTTGGTGCCGCCTTGGCAACGAGGCGCTCGTGGGGCTTAAGGAACGGAGAAGGCGTGCGAGACAGGCTGGCGTAGGTGCTGCGCTTCACGAGAGCCGGAGCAGGAGCCGGAGCCGGAGTAGGTTCGACTACAATGACTGTTTCTGGCTTAGCTTTACGCTGCTGCTCTTCGCGACAGAGATCGATAGTGTTTACCGGCGGCCCAGTGAACTCCACCGATGAACGTCCTAAATGGATTAGGCCTTGGTTACGTTTCGTTTTTTGTGTTAGATCCTCTTTTGACCCGCACTCACCGACTGGACTCTCCCGCTTGCGGCTGGGTCGCGGACTGGAGCGACTTCGGCTTCTCTGACGGCTGTGGCTGTGACTGCGACTGCGGCTTCGTCCGCGCCTCTCTTGCGGACTGGCACTACGCTGTCGCTGCTGTGGCGGGCGGCCACCTGCTGGTTCCACCGAGCTGCCCGAAGAGGAGCGTCTTGGTCTGGCTGGCGGCGGATTGTCCCAGCGATTCACGTGACCGCCCGGAGAGCTGCGCCTCTCTCTGGAGTTGGGACGGCGATCGCGCGAGTTTCGCCTCTGTTGTGGCGAGGAGAAGCGACGTCCGGGACCCGACGGTGGCGAGAATTGTTTGCGGAACTGCTGGTGGCCCTGCTGCATGGGCGACTGCCGGTGGTCGCGCTGGTTGAAGCGGTTTTGCTGCGGCGACTGGCGTCTGTCGAAGCGGCCCATTCCGCCACCGCCTCCTCCACGACCGCCGCCAGGACTGTGCCTGGCCTGCCAATGGATTCGGCCACCTCCCCTAAAGTTGGGTGAACCGCCGCGATGCTGCCACATCTGGCGATGCTGACCGCCACGGCCGCCACCACGTCCCCCGCCTCTAAAGTTCATCATGGGTGAACGGCGCCGATTGTTGTTGAAGCTAAAGGGAGAGAGTTTTAATCCAGAATTAGTTTTATAAAGATAATTACATGAGGCTTACTGCTTACCGTCTTGGGGAACGCGAGTAGCGCATGGGCGATCGAGATAGTCGCCGAGATCGCGATCGACGTCGTGAATTGGAGCGCTGGAAGCGGTTGCCGCCACCTCCACCATTATCCTGGCGCATGGGACTGCGGCCGCGCGGTGAGAAGCGCCTGCCGCCACCTCGGCGATTATTTCCTCCGCCGCCAAACTGCCTGCCCCGATCATTGCCGCGCTCCATGGAGCTGGCGGAGTCGCCGCGATTGTTGCGGTACTGCCGCTTGTTCTGCACGCTGTTTTTGTTTCGTCGATGCTCAAACTGATCCTGGTTACGCTCCGGCGACAGGGAGATGCTACTGGAGCGTCCACGGCGTCGGCTGCGCCGCGAGGAGCTGCGTGAGCGGGAACGCTTGTGGCTGCCCGAGCGTGAGCGGCTGCGCGGTGAGCGGGATCGAGAACGCGATCGTGATCGTGACCGCGACTTGGGTTTGCCCTTGCCAGTCGGTGGCGCTGACGACTTGTCCGACGAGTGGCGCCCATTTACAGTCTTGGCGGGTGCGGGCTCCGCGGAGCCAGTCTTCTTGACAGAGCCTCGCGATCCTGAGCGGGACTTCTGGCGGGAGCGACGCGGCGAGCGTGAACGGGGCCGACGGCTGGAACGTCGCTCCCTCGAGGCGGGACGAGCGACCGAGGAAGATCCGCGCTTGCGGATGCGTGCCGCCGCATTGGCCGCCGCCTCCCGGGCTGCACTGGGCACTGAACCGTTATTAGCCGGCTTGGTGGAACGGGAACGCGAACGGGACTTGGACTTGCCGTTTGGCGAACGATCGCGCTGCCGGTCCCGTCGAGAGCTGCCGCGCTGCGAGCGAGATCGTGAACGGGAGCGGGAGCGAGAGCGGTCCCTTTGTCGCTGCTCCTCCTCCCGCTTGAGTATCTCGTCCTTCTTTTGTTGTATGAACTCTGCGGGTATGCCCGAGTCGCTCTCCTGCGCGGAGAGGAGCAATGCCCACAGCTCGCCCATAAACTGGCGGGCATTGCGGCCGTTGAGGAAGCCCGTCATGTTGATTTGCATCTTCTTGGGGCACGGATATTTCTCCTCCTCCAGTTGGTTGTACACGAACTCCACCACCACATCGTCCTCGATGTGCAGGATGTCAGTGATCTTTTTGCTGATCCACGGGCGCAGCACGTCCAGCTTAACCTTGGACATGTCCACCCGCTTGTTCAAGCAGTCGCCGAACTTCATCTGCTTCATCAGCTTCTTCTCCTTGTCGCTGAACCTAGTGTCCTGCTGCTGGTTGGTGCCCTAAGGACGATTAAAGGAACGGAAATGCAATTGGAAATGGGCAAACGCCAAGTGGAAGTTCCACAAAAAATATGTAAAAGTGGAAATGGAAGTGCAAAATGGACGTGATGGAGACGGTGGTGAGGAAAAAGCATTTATCGATTGCTGTGAACCGGGGCGGGGGGGCGCGCGCTTACCGTGAACATCATCTTGGCTGCGTTTCGCTGCGTCTCTCTCTGAGGGGGATTTCGGTGCACTGCCGCCAAATCTTGTCCCCTCTAGGCCAGGCACATTTGATTGCTCCTTCGACGGGGGAAAAATTCAATAAAAATATATGTAACCCGGCACCACGCAAGTCAATTGTCTACACGCACACACACACGCACAGCGTCTTTTCGCCACAGCCACGGGCCGTGTGTATGTGTGAGGGCCCGGGATGCTCTGCGCTCGCAGAGAGTTATGTAGCTGCGGATCGCTGGTAACGCACTCTCGGGGACGCGTGCTCAGTCAGTTACACCTGTCGCGGTCATAAATGTATTTTCCGTCACTTATCTCTTTGCACTTTTTCCTCGCAAAATAAAATATGATTCGTGAAAACGGTCTGCGCCCAGTGTGACCAGTGCGACCGCTGAAACATACCAAAGGCTTGGAAAAATATACCGTCGTGATAATGCACTCGAAATATACCATTATTTTAGCCGGCCGTTAAGTTAACCTCAAACCGAAATAATACATTTAAAAATTGATAACATTTTTAAAGTACGTTACTGTTTTTTAATCCATAAAAGTAATTACTTATCACACTTGGCAGAGATAAATTGAAAAACAATGTTTGGTATTTAAAATAAGGCGGCGCTGTGTTAACTTAAAAAGAGGATTCCTTTAAAATAAATGAAAATCATACCATTCAGTAACTATGTATACATATATGTATATTAACGGTAAACATCTCCAATATGTTGACATTTTTTAAGCTTGTAATTAAGTATATTTAATTTTTAGATAACTGAACAGCTTTGAATAAATTAAGGTCTGATTATAAGTTTAAAATTGTAGTCTTCCCATATTGAAATATATTACCAGATAATTATTCAGACTTGAACTTATAGCCCGAAATAAAACAATTCCATTAACATTTCGAAACGAATGTTTTTATTTTGCATTTGCGAATGCCGTAATTAGGGGTTCTAATAAATACACACTACAAAATGCACGGAGGCATTAATTCAATTTTGTTTAAATTTAGACTTAACATTAGGATTTGATTATTTTTCGAGCAAAATTCCATTTCAATTTTATACAGCTGAGAGGGGGGTGATAGGAGAAAATGATAAGATGGGGAAAACATTAAATAACATTGCAAAATTGATTTCGCTACAAAAAATAATTCCTCGTTTAAGTACACATTAATTTAGCCAGCCAGCCCAGCTCCGTTCCGCTCTGCTACGACCCAAAACTCGCTCAGTTCTTTTGGTTGCTGTTGTTGGTGTTCTTGGTGGGGGTGGATGGGGCGCTTTTGATGACCCCGCCCCGCCTACGGTATCATGTTGGGCTCCTGGGCGGCGCCCGTCGAGTACTTGGGCTTGCACACGCATCCGCTCTCCACAAGCACATAATCCTGGCCAGTCAATGTCACCGGGCCAAGGGGGATGACCAGGAACAGGTAGGGCACGTAGGTCTGCGTACACTCGCCCCGCACCACGTCGCACTCAGAGGATCTGCAGGCGAATAAGTTAATTATTCAACACAGGTGTCCCTTGTTCCATCTACTTACTCGCAGACTTCAAAGACCACCTGCTGGAGGAGATCGGGGAACTTCTGGACTATGGTCACCGGCTGGCCGGAGGTAAGACTAACGCCATACATGGGCGCTGTGGTGTTGTATCGCGTCTTGCACAGGCGCGCCGGCGTCTCGCTCTTGCACTGCTGCGCCGGCGTGGCGTTCTTCAGCGATCGACCTGTGATTAGTCAATCAATCAATCAGTCAGTCAGTTGGTCAGTCAGCCAGTCAGCTATGTGGTGGGGCGGTGGACCAATTGGCTTACTTACCGTAGCGATTGCTTCCGACGGCCTCGTTATTCACCTCGTCGTAGGCCCTCAGCAGAGCACTGGTGGTTATGGCGGGGTCCAGCGTGCTGGGCAATTTGCTCTGGCGGCCACGTCGCGAGTTTCCGTTCCAGTTGGAGAAGGTGCGCGCCACGGCCGCGCTGCAAAGAGGAGATCCCAATTAGGGGGTTATGGTTTTATACGATAGAAAAGAAAGTTTGCTGGCCGCCACTGGCCGCGTACTGACTCACCTCGGATACGGCGCATTGTTGGGGCCCAGGCAGTCGGGTGAGTCCGTGAGCGCATCGCCGGACAGATACTTCAGGCCACGCCCCCCGGCACAGCGGCTGAGGGGCGCGTCGTCGTCGCTGCTGTAACTCGGCCACAGTGCCGCGTTCGCGCAGGTGAGTGCGAGGCTGATGACGCAGAGAGCCGTTAGGTGCTGCAACGTTAAGATACGGATGCGGATATGGGTTACGAAACGGTCTGACTAAGATTGAAGCGAAGCGATATTTTTTCACGCGATTTTATGGGGTAATCGGTAATCGGGCAATCGGATTGGAAATAATTATACCGATCATTTATAATATTAGATATAAGGATAGGTTTTTTTTTTAACTATCATAACTTAAGGCATACTGGAAATAAATGTTTTCCCCTTTAATTTGGATACAATTCTTCTAAGCTGGAGCCATGGAACTGGAACACTTTCGCTTCAAGCACTTTTTCAGTTAGAGGTCTGAATATTTCTAGACTAAACTCCACTACCACTAATTATGCACTTGTTCTCCTTTTAAAATAAACAATTTGCATGCATTGGTTTTAGAAAGGTTTTGCAATTATGATATATAAAAATAGGCTTTAGGAAGGTAACAACTTTTCAACAAATTTCCCAAATGATTTTGATTTAATAAAAATTGACTGTAAACTGCTAAATGATTCAATTTTGTCAAGGATCAAGGGGCTTTTTTTCCAATTTCCAATTAATTTAACGGAAGACGTTGGCACGACTGCTTTGGGCCCGTGCGGATAACGGCAGCCGATCGCTGGAAGTGCGGTGTCACGCAGAAAAGCCAACTGGACTTGGCCGAAAGTCTGGTCTAGACCGCTGTTCCGTAAGTGTTGTAACGTGTTTTATGGCCTGTCGTTGAACCGCTGACCCTGACCGTGGCCCGGGTACAAGTACGTACGAGTCTGTCTAGTCTTGTATCTGGCTGAGGGACTCTACGGAGTTCTGGGAAAACGCACAAAAGTACGCCACTGGCCAGTTACAAGGGCTTGTCAGAGAGACGGAGGCTCGAGCCCCGACGATGGAAATTTCTATTTTCACATGCTTGACCCGCTTAGCCCCGAAATCCATAAACAAATTAATTAAGCTCATAAATAACTATCTCGTGAGGCACCATCCATCGTACGTGAAAGTAAAAACAAAGAAGAAATCCAGACGGGCCGAGAAGAAATGTTAATACATACAATTTTTTCATGTTTTCAACCGCATGCAAAGCTGACTTCTAATATGGTCTGAACTTTTTATTGCCTCTTCTCGCGGTTTTTATTTATCCGAGCGCGCATGTATTTTCTTTCACTTTCTCTGTGCAGATTTGGCTGCTGATCAAGTGCCAGAGCCAAAAAACCAGTTTCGATTGAATTAAAATTGCAGCACAAAATTTACTTTTGCCATTTCTTACTTTTGTGCCCCACTCAGTTGGCTTTCTGCTGAGAAAATCGCTGCACGTACGTACGACATGCGAAACGATAATCGTAGCGTTTCTGGCAGCCTTTGTGTCCGAATGTCAATGGCGGCAATACCGCAAATATTTCTTAATTGATATAAATATTTTCTTTCAGACATTACAATTATTGTATTGTTTGTTAGCCAAGTCGTTTCCCAACTTTCTATTCAGTTAGCCATTTGACAAAAACGGCATGATTCAAGAGAGGGGTCGTAATGGTCATTGCGTGTGGTTCGGTGGGAAAAACGAAAGCGAAATTCTATTATTTAATTCTTTTCACATTTATTACACGGCTTTAATGAGCGGGGAAAGGAGCTCCACACGTGCAGACTGTCCCGTGTGAGTCTGACGGTGCAATGATGGACGACACTCTCACCGAGTTCCGACAGTTCGTAACTGCTTTTTGTCAAATTCTGTGGCTCATTAAACGCGCTTTTCTTGGCATTGTGTCGTTTCGTTGGTCCGACTTTCCGTTTTTATGACTCTTCAGCAATTTCGTTTAATAAATGCTAGCGGTCGTCGTCGTCCCCTCTTAATTCGACATTAAAAGACAGGTACGGGGACCCCTGGGACCCGGAGAAGCCATTGCCATTTGAACCTGTCACCAGAAAGAGAGACGTATTTTTACCTGGTAATTGCCATCTTGATTGGGTCTCTCTCGGCACCTAATGAGGCGACTTTCTTAGGTCCGCGAGGGTTCATTGTTGGCACGGACATGACTGTACCAAATCACCGATCGCCGCCAGAGAAATGCAAATAGTTTCGGTACATAATTGGGAATTGCTTTGCCTTTGCCTCGCTTTGGAAATCGGCGAATCACGCATTAATCAAAAACCCATTGACGATCCGTTGACAATTCCAAAAGAGCCCCCCGTCATTAGGCTTACATAACAACAACAACAACAAGGTGCACCAAATGTTTTTGCTTTGCTTTGTTGCTTGTCAGCGAAAGAGCGAAGGAGAGGGCGCAACAAAGCTGAGCTAGAAAGAACCGAAGTGAGATATATAGCAACAACAACAACAACAACGGCAAAAAGAGACAAAGCGACGAGCAAAACTGTCAAGAGCAGCGGCTCCGTTCGTGTATCAGTTGCCGTTATAACGAGGTTAACGACCCACATCGCCATCTCGCTCTCGAGCTTCGATCCCCACTCTCCGGACTCCACTCTCCGCTTACGACTCGCATAAACAAACATTGGCGTTTAATAACAAATGAATTAAATTCTAACACATTGGAACAGCAAACAGATCGGCGGCTGCACGAGTGAAATTGGTTTCGGGAAAGCATGGCACTGTCGACAGATTATTGACAGCTTACAAATAGCCACAGGTGACTGTGACTTTGACTGTGACTTTGCCTGTGTGACTGCGACTGCGACTGTTGCACGCTTGGAGAACTGGAACTGGTTTATTGATAAGCGTAGCGTAGCCCATAGCCGGGGGGCAGCGTGCCATCTCTGTCTCGCCTGTCAGGTGGCGAGTTCCACATTCTCAATGGATGTCAGTGATAATGCATTGTGATTGAAACGAATTGAGAGAGAATTGTGCTTGGCTTGGCTTCGCCTCGCTTGACTGACACAATTTCCCAAAGGCTTTTGTCCGTCGATTGTGGATCAGTTGGTCAGGAAAAGCCAGCCAGCCAAGTCGATGAAAAGCAAAGGCCAATTGTCTTGGGGCTGCTGTCAACATAGCGAGAGCGTCTACAGGCCACAAATAGATTATGGTCCGAAATAGATTTTGATTCTTTAAAAGAGATTTACCATTCAACGCAAACCAGTGATCGACAGTTCGTAAATGTATGTATTTCAATGATTTCATATTCTATAAAATAAGTTAAAAACAAATGAACTGATACTTGAATTCTAGAATTAAACTGAGAAAGGCCAGCAATGGATACTGAAGAAGGTGGTTGGCGATTTTTCAAAGCAATTAAATATCAGGGCTTGCTCCTTGTCTAAGAATATATCTTTGCGATTTTTTGGGGATTTGACAAAATTTTTCATAGTTTGTTTTTTATCGACCTTCAGGTCTTATTACAATTATTAATATGTTATTCTACAGTTAAAATTCAGAACATTCAAAACCAATAAGTATTTGTTTCCCCCTTTTATTAAAAACTGGTTTAAATGCCGGTTTATTTATTTTTTTTTCATTTTAATCTCTAGTCGACAAAGTAGTGAATCCACTCATTTCAATTATTGCAACCTGTAAGCCCTGTTTACATTTATCGATCAATCATATCGATACGGGGAACGAACGGTTCCGTGTGTGCAAAGCAACTCTGCAAACGATTTTGATGCCGGTTCTCAGCACCGTTGCGCATTAGACCGTTGTTTTTTGTGGGGTTTTTCATTTCTTTTCGTTCCGCGACAGACAACAAAGCTCTATGCCGTGATAACCCCGAAGCGACAAAACTTTCAATGGGTTTTTTTCTCCAGAAGAGCAGCAGCCTTAACGGTCGCTATGCAGATCACGTTTTCCCAGACCACAGAGCGGGAGGTAGAGAGAGCGAGACAAGTGCATGGACTTTAACTTCTTTCGCCTCCGACTACCGCCACCCCTTTCACTCCCCCGCACAGGGAAGTGGGAAAGTTTTAGTCAGAAGGGGTTTATCAATAAATTTATTTGAAAGAAAAAGAGAAAAAGGTTTTACCTTAAAATGCTTACTAGGTTTTAGGGCTTGAAAAAAGTTATATAAAACTATATCTCTTGAACTTGACAATGGAGTGTTTTAAAAAAAGTCAACTACCTTCTAGTTTAATTTATAGAGATAGATAGATTTTAATTCGAAAAACACCGATGTTTATCCTTCTATACCTATAAGTATAAACCATATACTTGTAAATCGTATTAAAAGAATTTCTTACAGGGGGATAGATAACACCCAAAACGCCTACGCCACTGCCCCGCAGGTTGACGACAGCGGCGCTTTCATTTTTGGACTGTGACTGCGACTGCGGCTGTCCATTGTCCAGATGGTGGGATCCAAATCCGAAGAATCCATGGAAACGGGGCTAAGAAAACCCTCTTGGCTGGCGCTGACCACAACTAGAACCAAGGAATTTTAATGACAATGGAGATCCGAGGAGGGGACGTGCGAGACCCGAAATGCCTGCAGCAACACTTTTACTCATTACGCTCTCGTTTTTGATGCCATGAATCTGGGCAGAAGTTTCACTGCATAATTCGCATCATTATCATTTTTTCAGTGGGCAGGTAGAGTACCTGTGGTAAAGCACAGGTACTGTTACCTTTTGGCGCTACATTAAAGCTGGCAATTAACACAAATTTATGACAATATTCTCGAGTGTTTTTAGAGCTGCCTGCCAATCAGAATGCGAATGAAGGAAGAGATGTCGGAGCATTTGACCCAGAACGCCGTTGTGGTTAACAGTTTATAATTCCGCTTTGCAAATAGTTTAACGCACCTTGTTATTGTTGTTTTTCCTCAAGGTTTTTTAAGGTTCGTCTACCAACAAGAACGGGAGAAGTTGAGACGCTTGAATGAGAATGAGAATCTTCTACAGCTGCTACCTGTAAACCAGAAATCGGAGGCAGACGACCAGCAACCCATAAAAATCAAAGTATGAATATATTTAGCCTACTTTTTATAAAATTTTTATTTCGCTTTTGCCAACGGCAGGCACGGCTCGGGCATTGAAGCATTTAGGCGACGCTTTAAGAGTCCGCTTTGAATCATCGCCTGCACAGAAAGAAATTTAAGGGTTCTCTTCAGACTGATTCCCGAAAAGGTGATACCAATATATCAAAAATATGTTTCTAGATATTCCTTTGAATTAATTCAACATTTTATTATATTTAAGATGAATAAATTAGATCATCTTTCTGAGATATAAAACGGGAAACATATAAATTCTATAAAAATTAATTAAAAAGATAATCTGGATCTTATTATAGGATTTAAGTTAGACTCTTTAAAAGAAGTGTCACCATCCGATAAAATATGGCAGTTTGTTGAGCTTTATATATTTATATTATAGTATAAGTCCCAATAAGATTGTTTTCTTTCTGTATTCCTATAAGCTACCGGATAGACCGCTAAAATTTTTTAAGCAGAGCAATCTATCGCACGAATCGACTCGGCGAAAGAAATCAACAATTAAATTCAAGGGAAATCGTTGACGAATCTTTTAAAGCGTGGGCGTGATTTTGCTTTCTACCAATTTTGTTAGCCTCTTGATTAGCATTTTCGTGGATCCAAAGTCGGTCAAGTTCACTAAGAAGCGCGGGCAGACTTTAAGGTTCGGTTCTTAAGCGGGACCTTCAGCTGGCTTGCTGGTTTTTCGGTTTTTCGGTTTTTAAGACTCAAAGAGAGGTTGAACTCGGCTAGTTAATGGTTCTGTCTGACTGGAATTTAAGGGCGTGCAACCTTTGGCTTTAAGAGTCAAGTAATTCCCGCAGGAATGCAGCTGGGCTCTGTTCCCAATCGGTGGGTCGAATCTTCTGGCCATATATCACTTGCAACCACGACTGCGGCACGGCTCTCTAAGCCCCACTCTTCTGTTGCCAATTCGAGTGCCAGGGCCTAGACGTGAGGCGACTGACAAACATTTAACTACGGGTATGTGTGGTGTGGATATACACACGCGTACACACATATTTGGGGAACGCAGCCTAGTAAAAGTTATTTGGCCAAAGCAAATTCATTATAAATTCGTCAAGACCGGGCAAAAAGAAAGTCCAAGAAAGGTGCTAATTCATGCCATCGGCCGCCGATCGGGCCGGAGAAATGGGTCGAGGTGGGCGACCGAGATGGAGATGGCGGTGGAGCCCAGCTCCGATCCGAACCAAACCCAGAACCCAACCCATGCCATTCCACGCCAGGCCAGGCACTTAGTGGACCACCACCGAAGGTGTTGCCTGCTGTGGGCTGCAGTGTGTGCATATATATCCCCGCACATATAGCCACATATAATATGTGTTCTTTATGCCATACTGCCATACTGGTTTCCGAAAGGAAGAGACGAGACAAGAACAATGCCAAGTTCAGCAAAATACAAAAAAAGAGACGTATACGAGGTGTAAGAGGTGCGAGGAGAGAGAAGTGTAAGAGATCTTGCAGCTGCCTCTCCATCTCCTTGTGGGCGCTACGGCCACGGCCACGGCAACGGCTTTGGTGTCTTTATTTTTTGTGCTTATTGGGGTCACTTACTTTGACAGAACTTCTACTTAAGCACCGGTATTCCATTTTGTAGCAGTGTGTGTGTGTGTGTGTTGGTGGTCGATGGTTTCTTGTTGGGTTATTGGCTGTACTTGGGGTACTTGGTACTTGGTACTTGGGCACTCGAGGCACTCTCGTTCATATATCGTTTCTGGGGTCCGGGGACTTGTCCAATTCTCGAATTGGCTTTTCACTTCACACTTCACGACCGATGATGAGGCTTTAAGCTAGCGCACGGGGAGTATCCACTCGGAAGAGCCCTCTGATCTCTGTGATCCGTGATCTCTGCTGGCAATGGCAAGTAGCAACGCGCGTCTCTGACAACCAACAACCGACCAACTCGAGCGCTCAACCTGAACTGACGGAGCAGGTAAGGTTTACCATTCCTTAAGCACTTGGTGCTGCCTTGTCTGCGCATGCGTCGCCGCTTCTGCCTCTGCTTCTGCTTCTGCTGCCGCTGCTGCTGCTGCTGCTGCTGCTGCTATTGCCACTGCTGCGATCTTCGGCCACATCGGCGCACTCGTAACCTGTTGCCGTCGTGTCGCCAAGTGTTGCCGCCGCAGATCGGACCTGGGCCTCCTCCCGCTGATGTCGTGGGTGCCGCCAATCTGGCAGTCTGCAGGCTGAGCATGAAGCAGTCAAGGCGGCAGCAGTACAGGAATATGAGGCAGCCGCAGGGGCCCACGAACAGCACACAGCCGAGCAGTACCGCAAGGATTATCGCCAGCAGAAAATTCATTCTACCTTGACAAGTGCTGATAAGTGCCGTGATTCCAGGACCAGACGCCACCGGATCACATTCCGACCGTTATATTGTGGAAGAGCCAATTATAAGTGGATTTATTGATTCTAGGAGTCTTAAGTTTCAACCATTAATATACATTTCAAATGTAACCCTTGTTATTATTGTAGAACTTTAGTTAGCTATGATTATTATTTTGAGGGAAGGTCTTTAAGACGATTAGCTTAAGGTTATTCTTAAACTAGAAAGCTATAAATCCGATTTATTAACAATATATCAATTTATAATTAAATAACTGCTGGTTAAAGCAAACTAGGACAACAACAAGGAAGTGTGCCGCCCGAAAGTAAGCAATGATTAAAGCGCCGGGTATTCTATGGTCCATGTTCTTACTTTCCCGCTCCTTTTCCCAAACATAACTACACAAATGTGTTATTATTTTGACATGAGTTCAAGGGTCCTCCTTCCTCCATATCAACCACTGATGGCAGAGCGTAAGTTGGTCTTATAGATGTTAACGGTATAAGGCCTTGAGGCCTTTGTCGTAGCCCTTGCCCTCCTCCCTCGCGCAGTTCCGCGGGCGCACGCGTCAAGCGAAGGGCGCGCATGATCATCAAGCAGCATCCACAGCAAATGCATATAATACAGCAGACGCAAATACAAACTAGAAAGAGCGGGAGCAGGATCATCAACAACAATTTCTTTAACGACACCATTTTTTCGGTGGTGCAACTTTTCAGTAACCGTCCCCGTCGAGGCACCTGAAACAACAGCAATAGCCAATGCAGCAGAGAAGTGCTATTAGCACCACCAAAAGGGCAAGGAAGACGGCAAAGGTTGGTCCAGGACCGATCTTATTGAATGGATCGGAGCTAATCTTGTATTCAGTGGTAGTCATGGCCTTCCTTTAAGGTTATTGGAAAGCCTATATTTTATTTTATTTAAGTTTTGTAAGGTGTCAAAATAAAAACGCACATCTGATTGAAAATTCTTTATATATATCCTAGCTTTTAAGCTCCTTTTGTATATGACTCTTAATTAAACTGGAAATAATTTGAAAATATAAATAATTAAAGTCAAAAGAATGCTGTAATCACTCTTAAACATAAGATGGGAAAATATAAAACTGTTAACTTTCGTTTAAACGAATCCGAAAGCATTGCAAACTGACTTATCTGGCTGCACGGGCCCTTGTTAATTGGTTATCGATTAATAACATTACATAATCAAACATTCTGTAGATGCGTTGCTGGCTCCGCTCCCGATCTCCTTCTCAGTCTGCATGCGCCGACCTGACAATTAAAAGGCGCTTTTCATTTTCTTTTGGGAAAGTTACCCAGCTATTTTAGTTTCAATTCGCTTTGGTTATTATCGAAAAATGAAGAAAACGCCGAAAGGCCACAAAAACTTTCATAGTGGTTGTAACTTTTCCCCTCGGCCGCGGCAAATGCGCGTCATTTCAAGTCAATTGTCGACTCGCGACGAAGTGCAGAAAAAGTGTTTGCCGACGGGTGTAAATAAATAAAATAAAATAAAATTAACGGTAACAATTGAAACAAACGCAGCGGCGGACCAGCTCGACAATGGTCCGGAATGAAACACGAGAAGCCATTGCCTCGCGGTCGCGCCGCCTCCAAATGACACGACACGCATGCGCAGTGTCAGCGCCACGCAGCTTTTCAGCGAAAGTGACTGAACGAGTTCCAATTGTCCAAACGCCTTTATCAGAGCCTAACAATTAACTGGCGTAATAGTAGCCAAAAAAAAAATTTAAATACAGCACAAAAATGAAAAGCCCGCAGAAGTTACTGGCCTCAGTTTTGTCGCCTTTTCTAATGGGTTGTAATGAGATATTACTAAAGCGTCTAGACACTAAATTTGCCTTTGATTTTTTCATAATAGATTTAGATACATATCTACTTACCTACTTACAATAGTTTTTGTTAAGTATGTAGCAGGTGAACTGTTTTATATCTGTTTTATGTTAAGCTTTTTCAGCATGAAATAAAAGGTGCTGAAAAAAATATTACAGAAAAATATATACATAAGTAATGGATGTGTATTGAATATATTAAAGGTGCTTTGCTGGTTTCTTAGATAACTTAAGCTAGATTAAGTGTTTCCCACTTAGGTTATGCTTTTGTTTTTGGCTTTTGTTGACAGGCTCTTTACTTGAAAATTTTAAACTTCAAAGGAGCTTGATAGAGCTTGAGGAAACTTCCAAAGAAGATATATAACATTCAGAAATTTGTTGGCACTATGAGCATATTTCGGCAGTAATAATAATGAGTAAAAACAAAGAAAGCCTAGGTAAACGAGTATATACATAGGTAATTACACTATTTAAGATAAGTAAACCTTTAAAAATAAAATAACTAAAATATTTAATATATATTATTATTTTTAACCTTAAATTATTTTAATAAAAAACTTGTTCATATAAAAATGTGGTCAATAAATAGAATTGTTAAATTATACAAAATAAAAAGAAAACAAAAGAATCGATCATCAACCCCTCTTTGTGTGGGGCCTCTGAAGCTCTGAAGTTTCTAGCTCCGAAATTGTCAGTACTAAAATGTTTTTAAATTCACGTAGAGCAGAAATTTTGTTGCAGTTCTAAATACGTTTGGTTTGGTTTGGTTGATTGTTAGACGTGTCGTTGTCGCGCCAATGCATGTTGACCATCGCTCATCGATACACCGAATACACGGCAGGTGTAGCCACAGAAGCAAACAAAACTGTTAACCAACACTGGACGTCTGCAGCAGAACAAGGTACACAGCAGCAACAATAGCCATAAAATAACAACAGCAACTCCGACGTCGGGCCAGCTTGAGCTCCAAAAACATCAATAGTGAGTATTTTCAGCTTACTAACACTGCATTTCCTACATTTGTATCAGTCTGGCAACGCCGTTTATGAGTCTTTTACAAGGCTTTGTTAAGGGTCTATAAGTCCTGGGAATAATTTATGGTCTGTTATTCCGGTTTTATTCCTGGGAGTATCACATTTTCTCACCTGCCAATGATTATTTATTGTGCTCCCAATTCGAGCGTTTTTATATGCGGAAAATGACGGAGGCTTCGAACTCAAAAAAAAAAGCGATGCTTTTCCTTTCACAGTCTGGCAACACCAATGTCAAGAGTGCTTCATAAGCGATTGAAGTGTGACCATCATCCTTTATTTTTCTGATAGTTTGTAGCATTAAAAAGGGGAAGCCGGTCGAGCACACTGCACTTATTGCGCCATATTCGTTCCAATTGGCATGTAATTGGGAAAAGTTAATTGGAACCACCTGTACAGTCTCTCCTATTTCGCCACACTTTCGGCATGATTGCGATAAATTGAAGAATCCATATTCATTCCCCAATCAATCCTATAACTTTTAATGTCCTGTGATTCTTAGAAACTTAAGAAATGCTCCACCATGCCTAAAATACAGAAATGTAAAATGCAGTATCAGTAGATACTTAGCTTTAGTAAACCTGGTGATAAATTAATTTTAAGTGATTCGATTTTTTTTAGACAAAATTAATAAAAAACCAATTATCCCATGCGTGAGGTTATAAAAATATACATATATTAATTTAACTTTTATTGTTTACCTTTGAGATAAACAGAATGAAATCGATAGTATCGATAGTAACATCGATGTGCTTGCAGCTCTAGTTTGAACAGACGGCAACAACAATTGCCAAATAACAACAACAAAACCGACGGTCAGCGTGAGCGTGTGCGTTCCCCTGGGTGTGTGTGCGTGCGTGTGAGATTGGAAGACAATGGCTGCAGCTGCGGATCTGGTTGTTCCTACCCTTGCCAGTGAGTATAATCCGCGAGATTCATCTCCAAATTGTCGCCAACGAGCTGCCCTCACTCCGGGCCATCGATGGCACCCGCCCCCGCCTCGGGGGAGGCAGGGAAAGGTCTAAAATCATACGACCTCGTGTTCGTTCTCGATCCGCCGCGCTTGCTAACCTCTCCTCTCTCCTCTGTCCACAGTTCGCTCTAGCGTGGCCGTGGAGTTGTGGTCGTCGGCGGGCTCAAAGCAGCCGTACGAGCACAAGGCCCACCTGCCGCGCGAGGAGACGAAGAGCTCCCGCTCGATCTGCTTCAGCCCCGACGGCCGGTACTTCGCGTACTCTAACGGCCAGGCGGTTAAGGTGCTCGAGGCGAGCAGGGATAGCGCCGCCAGCTGGCCAGTGAAGGCTACGCTGCCCCGGCCGAAGGCCTTCTACCTCAACTTCTCGCCACGTGGCAGATATCTGTGCACTTGGGAGCACTATGCCATCACCAAAGACCGGCCGGAGGGCTCACCGAATCTGCTAGTCTACGAGGTGGCCACCGGCGAAGAGGTTTTTGCCATCGTGCAGAAGAACCAGACAGACTGGCAGCCATCATGGTCTTCGGACGAGTCCATCTTTGCTCTGGTCGTTGGCGGCGAGGCGCTGTTCTACGATCTGGGAGAGGGATCGGAAAAGGGATTCGCAGGCACCTCGCGCAAGATCGGTGGGAGTCGCGGCGGTATGCTTTCGCTAGGACCCGGGAACTGTCCGCCCTTCCTGGCCTTCTACACGCCGGGTGCCAAGGGTGCACCGTCCATGTGCAAGCTGTACAAGTATCCAGCTCTGGGCCAGAACCAGACAGTTGCATGCAAGAGCTTCTTCCAAGCCGACCGAGTCGAGATGCTGTGGAACAAGCGCGGCAGCGGACTCCTGCTGCTGACCAGCACCGAGGTGGATAAGAGCGGAGCCTCGTATTACGGGAACCAGGCGGTGCACTTTATGGCCACCAAGGGCGACACCTGCTCCGTGCCCCTCTCCAAGGAGGGCCCGGTGCACTGTGTCAAGTGGAGTCCCAAGGCAAATGAGTTTGTGGTCGTCTACGGGTTCATGCCATCCAAGGCGGCCCTGTACAACCTCAAGTGCGATGTGGTCTTCGACTTTGGCGAGGGACCGCGTAACTGCGCCTACTTCAATCCCTTCGGAACTCTCATCGTCCTCGCCGGCTTCGGCAATCTGCCCGGAGCTGTCGAGGTGTGGGATGTGGCCAAGCGCGAGAAGTTGGCGAATCTCAAGTGCGCCGACACCACCGTCTTTGAGTGGCATCCCAATGGCGAGTGGTTTATCACTGCCACCACGGCGCCCAGGCTCCGGATCAGCAATGGGTGAGTAATTCTCCCACAAAAGATTAGTTGTGGATGTAACTCTGTTCATTTAGCTTCAAGGTCTACCACTACTCGGGAGCGCTGCTGCATGAGACCATGTGGCCGCAGGGCCAGGAGCTGCTGGGTATCGAGTGGCAGCAATTCGCAGACAAAACCTTTAGCGAGCCAAAGATCACCAAGGCCAAGCACGAGGGCATCAAGTCCAGCCAGCCAGAGGCCAGCAAGAAGGCCTACACACCGCCCCATCTGCGGCTGCTGAAGGAGGGAAAGAATCCGGAGCAGTATCTGCCCCAGCCAAGCATTCCCGGACTTGCTCCGGCAGCAGCAGCAGGTAATACACCGCGGCAGTTTTGGCACAGACAGTATGACCTGGACAATCCTATCATGAGACGGGGCGAGCAGACCCAGGTCCAGGTGGTGGCCGGTGGGCGTGAGGTTCAGCCGGCGACGGGGACCACGAACAGCCGTCCCAATCGGCGATATCGGCCCTATCAACATAGGCGTTACTAGGTTAACAGATTCATGGATCTAGCTACTCAGCCATTCTTTCACTCCCTGCTCACACATTCTGTATTAACCATGCCAATTAGGATTAGGGATTGACGCGGTCGTAAGTAGACTCGGCCATGTATTTGCTAATTGCTGTTTGCATTTCTCCTCCGCCTGCAGGTGGTGCCAACAGCAACAATAAAAGGAACAACAAGAATAAGTCCCGGGGCCCCAAAAAGGATGTCAACGTGGTGAACGGCGGTGATGCAGACTCTGTCCCCGCAGAGGTAGCTGCTGTCGCTATGCCAGGTAGTGCCCCAGGCGGTCAGCAAGCGCCAGTAACAGTGCCAGAGGCTGGGGAGGAGCAGCGGAAGCAGCAGCACCAGCAGTCCACTCCCCGACCAAGATACCAACAGGAGAACGCGGCAGATCAGTCACGTCACCAGCAGCATCCCCATCCACCGGGTCAGGGCCAGGGCCAGGCTAATGGCCAGAATATCAGCGAGAAGGAACGCAAGATTCGCAGTGTCGCTAAGAAGCTGTCGGACATCAAGAAGTTGAAGCTGCGCCGTAGCCAGGGCGAGAACCTGGAGCTGAACCAATTAAACAAGATTAAGATGGAAGCACGGTACCTGGACGAGCTCAAGGCTCTCAAGTTGTCTGCCTAGGGGGGACGGGCGGCAATGATAACCAAAAGCATAGCGATAACGAAGACGACGACGGCGGCGGCGAGAAGAGAGAGTCCATGTGAGGATGCGAGGAGTGATTGCTCCTGTAATTGTGATACACACCACCTCTACTCTGCTCCACTCTACTCCACTTTCAACACCTCTGTCCCCGTCCCCTTTTCAGCTGTTTTACGCTCATTTTTGCGGTGCGCAATTTGCCGCAAAAAAAGGTCCTAGTTAAAAACATTTTTCTACTATTTGTGATTTCTTTACATTTTTTGGCAAACACAAACAACAACTTCCCAAACAAACAACAAATTTATGTACCAAATTGTGCTACCGAGTAAATAAAAGATGTTTCCGCAAAATGTCTCTGAATCTCCAGTCTTCCTCGGCTAGCTCTCCCAGTTGGACTTCTTTTTGATGAACTCTTCGCGCCCGTTATCCTTAACGGCAACGTAGTAGCCCAGATTTTCGTATTTGTAGCGCATATAGGCGATGTAGCCAAAGACTCCGGCAAGGGCTGTGACTCCCAAGCCCATAATGATAGCGTTCTGCAAAATCAAGTTTAGGATATAGAACATTCTTATCTGAATTCTCAGATAAAACCTTACCGGCTTCGTGTACAACTCAAAGTTGATCAGACGGAAAACTCCGGTGGTGCGCATAGAGCGGATGCCATCGCCCGGCTTCTGGTCCTTACCCTCACTCATCGTGATTATCCAGAATGTTTAAGCCTCCCAAATATTGCACAATTCTCTTGTAAATATAAACATGTGTGAGGAGAATGGAGCATTCTGCGGTAGTGTGACCGTAAGTGGGCTAAATACCACGGTCTTAACAAAATATTTTTGCGCCTTGCCTAATTTAAAATTTATTACCATAGTTTGTGTCTTGTAAATTTATCTTAAACTCAATTTATTTCCTTTCTTTCCAAAGAAAATAAATTGTTAAGGAAAAAAATAAAAATAAAAAAAGTGTATGGAATTAACGTACAGATTTAACCTGTTTTCTCAATGTCCAGATAACTGCATCACTTCTGGGACTTTCGATTATGTCCTTCCTGTCCACTACTAGCGAGATTAGAGTCATTTCCTCCTTTGCAGTATAATTAAACTGCCTCTTTCGTTGGATCTCCACATCCATTTCATCTTAAATTTATTTTATGAAATTCCTTTTATGTGATGTTATGTTATGTGATGTTATTACGTTATTACCTGTGGTGTCAACCAGGTGATCATCATTGTCTTTGCCTGATCCTAGGATGTACGACACTCGATCAAAGTGCTCCCAGCACGAGCGACTTCCTCTTGAAGGCCCCTTCTTAGCCAGCTCGACTCTAAGTATTGAATTACTGTTTATATTGTGATAAAAAAAGTGTACATTGTATCTTACCTGTACTTTTTTGTTAAATTATCTATTTTATTTTTTACCACTGCGTGACTCGGCCCAAACTCCTTTAGTTTTTCTGCCATATCCCTATAAATGTGGGAGTTTTTTCGAACTCCCCGGAAACCAGGCATATTTTTAACCCATAGCTCGAATAGCGCTTCAAGGGCAACATTGCTCCAAATAAATTTTGTATCGCTCATAATAACAAACTAAGATATCAGCTGCATGAAAGTGTGAGACTAAAAATCGAGTACATATCGAATAAACGCAACATGAACGCAACTTTGTCCCACCACTAGGGGTTTCACCTATAAAAACCTGACCCTATCGCAAAATGCAACCTTGTGTATATAAGCTTTTAAACCCCATTCTGATCTTAGATTTATAAGTTCGTTTTCTCAATGTGTTATTAAATCTATTGTTAATTTGAAACAGCTGTCATGGATTTTGCCATTCGCAGTTAACTATTTAGTTGGGGCATTCTCATTATCTAATTAACTGGTGGTTAAGCAACTGGCATAGCTATTAGAATTAGAATTAGAGCTTCGGATTTATAAAATATATTAAGTAGTTTTAAGCCTACAAGTTCCTAAAACTTCATTTTACGTTTGGATTGTAAGCTTGGGAGTTACATATTAGCAATAGTTTCTGAGGTATAGTGTCAAAGGGTGTAGCTGCTCTGTCATATTAGACGTAAGCTTTCATACCCTATAATTTAGAGAATAATGTGCCGATGCCATGACCATCTATCGCTAAGTTTAATGCACAAAGCCTTGGGAAGCTCGAATCTCACTGCAGCTTTCCTTATTGCGTCCACTGTCCTATTCATAATATTAATTTTCTCGGATACAAAGTTAGACTTTATTTGTAAACACATAGTTTAGCAGCATTGCTTTGTACCTAATGACTCGACCCTATTATTTATTTGCTAATAAAAAGTGTCAAGTTGTTAAACAATGTATGACATTTGAGTGACAGGTGTTTTTTATATTAATTATATGATTCACCGCAACTAGGAATAATCTCAAAGGGTATTTTGGTTTTCATTTAACATTATATTTAATAATAAATATATTTATACATACACATGCATTCCTTTTTCATATATTCAGGGGCAGTCAAATTCAAACTGGTAGCCGCGATCGACAAAGCTAAGCCCCCGCTCCGAGTCGACAGGAAAGTCGGCTATGAACACAATATAATCCCTATAGTCCGGAGAGTTTTTGAGATTCTGTCAAGAGACAAGACGATTAGATAGAAATAAGATATAATGTTCCATTTCATAGTTACCGCTTTATCCACAAAATCCTCAAAGCCACTAAGTACGTAGTATAGTAGCAAGGGCTCTGATCGCCCAAATCCAGCCTTATGCTTGTAGGGCTCTCGCTCTTTAAGGACACTCAGAGCGAGGGTCAGGAATTTTGGTGTGAGCTGGCGGCAGTAAGACACGTCCAGGTGTTCTAGGTGTGGACAGAGCTCCACAAATTTGATCAGTATGTTGTCGGTCAGGTCGTTCCAGTTGCGCAGGCAGAGTAGTCGCAGGTCTGTCATGCACGTGTAGCGCTCCAGATAGTCGGCCGGATGGGTCCAACTGCAGATGGCCAGTCGCTGCAGACGTCGATGCGTCCAAATGGACAATTTCTCATCCCAGCCGGGCTCCAGCGGCATGTAGTAGCCGTCTACGGCGAATCCCACAATTTGCTCGGCCTTGCTCTCCATTATCTCGTAAAACTCGCTGACCTCGCGTATCTTGTGGTCATAGCTATCCGGACTGACCAGTGGCGGGATGTGCCACTCGTTGTCCAGAAGCACTACCAGCTGTCTGAGGGAGGGCAGCTCCAGAACTGCCGGCAGAACGGGCTTTAACGTGGCAAGATTCAGCTTGAGAACGGTCAGGTTTCGCAGGCTCGGCACACAGTTGGCCAACTGCAGTTTACTGATCACGTCGTAGGTCCGAATGTCCAATACCCGAAGGTCATTCAACTTGCTGTGAAACAAATAGGCATGTGAGTGCCACACACGAAGAGACCCAACTCTACTTACTGGCACACCTCCTCCAGATACTCTTGCTGCAGCTCATAGGCCTTGTGCCAGTCCTCATAAAGGTGGAGCTCCTGCAGGTGCTGGAACTGGGACAAGTACCGGCCGTCGATGGGAGTGGTGAGTCGCAGCTTTCGCAGTCCCGGCAGCAGTTGGGCTAGCTTGCGAATGCTTCGATTTGACGGATAGCAGTCCACGTCCTCGGGATCGTAGTAGAAGCTGGCCACCGCTGGCAGCTCCGAAATGTGCATCTCGTCCAAATCCTTAAGCAGGGCGCACAGGCAGCTGCTAACGCTCATCTCTCTGATGTGCGGCCGCATCTGCATGAGGAAATAGATGAGATCCTCGTAGTTGGGCAGCAGTTCCCGCCACTTGTCCAGGTCTAATTGATCGTAGGCACGGCTGGTACGCCACTTGGACTGGCAGATGTTCTGGAAGCGTTGACAGGTCCGGGAGAAGGCCACCTCGGACGGTAGGTCCTGCAGTCGGTCGAAAATCTCCTCCAGGCAGTCGTCATTCAGCCCAAGGATTGCTGGAAACGGCTCCGCAGCCATGGCCGTGGGAAATCACTGATCTTATTCGGATCCGGAGTGCGTGCAGGTGCAATGAATTTTGTGAATTACACCCGACCTGGAGGTATTTTTCTGTCGTGTCGCGGTGCTCAATTGAATAACAAACAAAAATACATTGCTCGGTCGCAGTGTGGCCGCAAATGCTTTGCCAAAAAACCCCAAAAATACACTTAGAAATAAATTTCTCTCAAACCAGACAATGAAACACTGAGGGGTTTTAATTTTTAAATTGCATATGTAATTTAATAATTGAATGGAACAAAATGAAGAACATACATGCTAAGAAATTAATAAACTAATATCTAAGATTTATGCATCCCAATTTGTTGTGTGTCCCCGGTACATTTGTTCTGATGATCTGGCAACTTCCGATTCATATTTTTGGAGCGTAAGAAACCCTTTTCGTTAGGTGGCAATATTATGTAAACGCAAAGGGTAACCCTAAAAAGTAATTTTGCTTTGCTTTCAGAGTTATGTCCTCCTCAGAACTAATAATTTTGCGTTGGATTTTTAAAGATTAGTCGTAAACCAATGAAAATGTTATAGTTGTTATAAAAAGAAACAGTAACAAATAAAACACTTTCTACCTATGGACACAGCGAAAAAAGACTTGTGGCTGCGGGCACATCGCCTGAAGCCTCCTAGTAATAAAAGCACTCTAAACGACCCATAACTTGTTAATCAAATCCAAACGTAATTTTTCAATGCTGATAATCCTAATAGTACTTAGTAGTAAGTATCGATAAAACGATAAATATCTTAGGAAGTGCGGCCAACTTCACTTGATAAGAAGAAGAAAGAGATGGACGCTCAAAATTATAAAAATATGTAAAATATATCAAATAAAGACCATCATTTACACCTTAAACAAATTACGCAGTGTATACAATATACAAATTATATAAGAATTACTGTATTAAATAAATAAGAAATATATAAGAATTCACTTGGTTGTCAATCCAAATGGTAATGCTGGATTTACTACTAGCATTTGCCTGCTGAGGGCAAGCCTATCGTAATAATAATGGACCATGTAATGAAAAAGTAAAAGGAGGACCCTAATTTCGGAGAATGTTCAAAAGACTTCCGAGATATAATTATGTGAAATAAATGATTGTATAGGGTTGATAAACTGGCAAAATCACTTCAGATAAAAGTTCTCCAGTTTAATTGTTATCGAAAATACGCAGCTTGCTTTCTATAAAATGACTTCAGAGCCAGCTGCGAAATATGAATCAGCACATTTGCGTATATATGAAGGCGGTCGGACTGAAACTATGTGGCCTCAAATAAATCGGTGTAATTCTGTCGGTCTATGCAGAATGATTTCAAAGCTACGAAGACCCCGCTACCACGACTATATAGACTCAGCAACAAAAAAATATCGAATATCGAAATATCGAAACATCGCCTGAAGTCTCCGGGGAGGATACGGTGTGGCTGCTGGCACACTTCCAGAAGCTCCCTGGAACCCCTCTAGTAATAAAAACATGCTACACGACCCATAACTTGTTAATCAAATCCAAACGTAATTTTTCAATGCTGATAATCCTTAAACAAATTAAGTTGTGTATACAATATACAAATTATTTAAGAATCACTGTATTAAATAAATAAAAAATATAAGATTGCATAGGAAAGAGGATAAACATTTCGCAACAGAATGTTGATAAACTGGCAAAATCACTTCAGATAAAAGTTCTCCAGTTTAATTGTTATCGAAAATATGCAGCTTGCTTTCTATAAAATGAATCGGCATATAAGAATGCGGTCGGACTGAAACTATATGGTCTTAAATAAATCTGTCGGACTATGCAGAATGATTTCAAAGCTATTAATAAAAGCCCCCGCTACCACGACTGCGTCCGATTGTTATCGAATGCGGCGTTGCGAAGAAATGTCATGCCATGGACCAAGTTATAATAGACATCCTTATAAACAGATACAGCAATAATAAAAGACTGTGTAATAAAAAAATAAAAGGAGGACCCCAAATTCGGAGAATGTGGTTCAGAAGACGGCTGAGATATAATTATGTGAAATAAATGATTGCATAAGACAGGGGCTAAACATTTCACAACAGAATGTTGATAAACTGACAAAATCGCTTCAGATAAAAGTTCTCTAGTTTGATTGTTATCGACAATATGCAGCTTGATTTCTAGAAAATGACTTCAGAACCAGCTGCGAAATATGAATCAGCACATTTGAGTATATGTATATGAAGGCGGGTTGGACTGAAACTATGTGATCTCAAATAAATCAATGTAATTCTGTCGGACTATGCAGAATGATTTCAAAGCTACGAATAAGGCCCCTCTACCACGACTGCGTCCGATTGTTATCGAATGCCTTCCTAATAAACAGATACAGCTCATATAAGAGTAAGAAATGAAGAATGTGCACCCATTTAAAGATAATTAAGACCCCGCTACCACGTCTGCGTCCGATTGTTATCGAATACGGCGTTGCGAAGAAAATGCCATGCCATGGACCAAGTTATAATAGACATCCTAATAAACAGATACAGCTCAAAGTCGACTACATTGTATGCAATTTTTTTTTTTTAATATAGCTATTTAACAAATGATATTAAAAGAAGCGTTGATGTTATTATTTTATACAACGTGGGGTCTGTATTAATATAAAAATATTTTTAAAGGGCCTTCCGAATAGGAATTTCCCTGCTACGCAATAGGTTGCAGTTGTTAAAAACGGCATTTGGCTGTCATTCCATTTTTGGCCAAATTATGCTCTCCAGTAGACCTCCAGTATGCGGATATTTGGGTCCTTAAATCGGCATTTTATATCCTAATTTTTTTGACAATCAAAATGGAAAATAACCATAACTTGGCCAAAACAGCCTTAATTTCAAATCGGAAAGCTTTTCTCTGTCAGATTTAATGTGGTTAATTCATCTGCATACCGACTTTAAAAATACAAGAAAATAAAATTTTATTCAATTTTTGAAAATTTTAATTTCGAAAAATCGACCAAAAATTTTTTATTCAATATTTTATTAATTTTATTATTAAATAATTAAGATTTTAACGGCGATTCTGAATATAAACGGCATTTTGCTGTCATTCCATTTTTGGTCAAATTATGCTCTCCAGAAGACCTCCAGTATGCGAATAATTTGGTCCTTAAATTTTGGACAAGTCAAAATGAAAAATAGCCATAACTTGGCCAAAACAGCCTTAATTTCAAATCGGAAAGCCTTTCTCTGTCAGATTTAATGTGGTTAATTAATCTGCATACCGACTTTACAAATAAGAGAAAATAAAATTTTATTAAATTTTTGCAAATTTTTATGATTTAACCCCTTATAAAATTTCGAAAAATCTATTAAAAATTTTTTATTCAATATTTTTTTAATTTTATTATTAAATAATTAAGATTTTAACGGCGATTCAGAATATAAACGGCATTTGGCTGTCATTTCATTTTTGGCCAAATTATGCTGTTAAGAAGACCTCAAGTATGCGGCCCCCGCCAATATTTTGAATATTAATATGGCTCTGTAGTCTGGTGGAGCTACTCGTTCATAACTGGTTCCAGCTCTGGAGCTCGCGCCTTCTGCAACGGTTGATTTTCACGCCCCCACTATAAGACGATTTTTGGCACACGATCGGAAAGTGGAGTTATATGACTTTTAATTACTAGGAAATTATCTTAAATTTATTGTACTACATATGTATATAATATATAATATAAAAATTAACTTATTAAAATAACAAAACATTTAAAATATGAAAATTAAAGAAAAACATAGTGCCATGCCAACCGGTGATGGCCGCGTTGCCAACCGCCTGGTCATTCGTTGGCATCACCGAAAGTACATCACGGCAAATTTCGTCTTCGGTGTATTTAAATGGAAAGAAAATGTTAATATAACAATTATCTTTCAATAGAGAGATAATCATTACATTAATACTAAAAAGGTTATCAAATCTTGTATTTTAGTGCGAGCTAAATGCTATTCATCGAGTATTTACTGTTTGAATAGTGTTGCACATCAAAGGCTTGCGTGGTAGGCTTGCCAGACCGGTCCGCGAATATCAAGGGCTACCGGACATTTTGAGAAGACAAAACACGTGTGTGTGCGCATTCTTTTTGGTGTGAAACGAGCGTGCGGCTAGAATTTGATTGCGGACCAAAAATATAGATAAATAGCGAAACGAACATGACGGAGCAAGTGAAATTGGCCCATGCAGTCGTACTGCAGCATCTGCAGTCAGTGGACAAAAACCTGGCAAAGGTCTTTCAGCAGAAGACGAAGGCGGTAAGTTGGACTGCAGAGCGGCAAGTGCAACGAATTCGGATGCACCCAAATCGCGCGACTGTGTGCGTGACCGTATACGCAGGGCAGTGAGCTGGATTTCTCTCTGGAAAAGTCCACCAATTGCTGCACATGCCCACCTGCCATACATGTCTCCCGCGCGGATGACCACGTGTTGTGCACTAACCACAACTCTTACCCCTTTTCACCTGCAGGCCAGTCTAGCCAAGAACACGCCGAAATTCGTCGAGATTCTGCAGTTCTTCCAGACCAACAGCCCCACAAAGATCCCGGCCGTCAAGGCGGCCGCGGCTGACAGCAGCGATGACAGCGATTCTGACTCCGATGCGGCGCCTGCGCCCGCCAAGAAGCCAGCAGCGGCTCCAGTGACAAACGGCAAGGCGGCCAAGGCGGCTGCCTCCTCTAGCAGCGATGACAGCGACTCCGAGGAGGAGCAGAAGAAGCCAGTGGCCAAGGCCTCCCCAGCTAAGGCAGCATCCGCCAAGAAGGCCAAGTCTTCGAGCGAGGACAGCTCCTCGGAGGACGAGGCACCGAAGAAGGCAGCGCCAGTCAAGGCTGCTCCAGCCAAGAAGGCTGCCTCAAGCGACGATAGTGACAGTTCCGAAGAAGAGAAGAAACCCGCGGCAAAGGCAACCCCGGCTAAGGTTGCTCCTGCCAAGAAGGCAGCATCAAGCAGCGAAGACAGCAGCTCAGAGGAGGAGGCAAAACCCGCTGCCAAGGCTCCGGCTAAGGCAGCGCCGGCCAAGAAGGCCGCATCTTCTAGCGAGGATAGTGATTCCGATGAGGAGCCAGCCGCCAAGAAGGCTGCGCCTGCTAAGCCAGCGGCCAAGCCTGCCGTTAAGGCTGCAGCCGCTTCCAGCAGCGAGGACAGCGACTCTGAAGATGAGAAGCCCGCAGCAAAGGCCCCAGCCAAGCCGGCTCCCGCCAAGAAGGCAGCTTCTTCCAGTGAGGACAGTTCTTCCGAAGACGAGGCACCCAAGAAGGCGGCCGCTCCAGCAAAGGCCACTCCAGCGAAGGCTGCTCCCGTCAAGAAGGCAGACACATCCAGCGAGGGCAGCTTCTCAGATGAGGAGGAGGCTCCCAAGAAGCCAGCTGCCAAGGCTGCTCCTGCCAAGAAGGCAGAGACCGAGGACTCTTCTGACGACAGCGACAGTTCTGAGGATGAAAAGCCTAAGGCAAAGGCTGTTGCTGCCAAGGCAGCCCCTGCCAAGGCTGCCGCCTCGAGCAGCGAGGACTCCAGCGACGATGACGCGCCAGCTGCTGTAAAGCCAGCCGTCAAGAAGACTGCGGCACCCGCCAAAAAAGACGATTCCTCGGACGATGACTCTTCGGAGGATGAGGCACCAGCAGCGAAGAAGCCAGTGCCGGCGGCTAAGAAGGCGGAGAGCAGCAGCGACAGCAGCGACTCTGAAGAAGAGCCCGGCGAGGCCAAGCCCCAAGCAGTGGCCAATGGTGGTCAAAAGCGCAAGTTTAGTGGCGGCGATGCGGATGAGGCCACTCCCAACAAGAAGTACAATAACTTTGTCAAGTCAGGAGAGCAGCAGGTGAGTTTAGAGATCTATGATTATATTATTTATATTTGTTGTTTTATAATGTCAAAGCTTTATTTATGGAAACTCATAGTTATTAGGGAGAATTTGAGAATTACTGCACATATTTGAGAAAAATTAAATGTAAATTTATCAGTTTATATTAGCTAGTCACCTAAGTTAGTTAGGCGTGAGATCCGAATGAAGAACATGCTTACTTTCTTACCCATTGTCCGGTTTTCCACTGTTGTTACCCTCTCCGGGACCAAAACAGTTGATATTAATAACTTGCCATTCGCAGAAGAATGGCTTTACATCGACGCCCAACAATAACAACAGCTGGAACAACAATCAGTTCAACGGCAGCGGTGGGGGAGGAAGTGGTCGGAGACGGTCTCCCTTCCGGCGGGTACGCACCGAGGAGGTGCTGGTGGATACACGTGTCCAGGACATGTCCTTTGAGGCCAAGGTGAGTGCCGCAAATGCATTTGAGTTGCGCGTGCCTTTGGGTGTGTGTGTTTGTTATGTGGAGGGTATCGAGGACAGGTGGGGAGCTTAGGTGCTGAGAGGAGGGGGCTGACACACAAATTAGCAAGAGATGCGCACGCCGCGTTTAGAAAACTCAAATCATTTGTGGCACTTTCCTGACCCATTTCGAAACTATCATTTAAGAAGTCTTTGCTAATTTGTGGTTTGCCCCCTTTGGCATTTCTCCTCCCCTTTCAGGACGGCGGCTTCAAGAAGCACAACAACGCACGTGGAGGCCGCGGAGGCTCCGGGTTCGCCGGTCGTCCGGATCGCAGCAACTGGGAGAGCAACAAACAGAACGGCGGCGGCGAGGATGGCGGCGATGGCGGCGGCTTCAAGAAGATTGGCGATCGCCGGTCCTTCGGTGGATTTGACAACAACCGAGGTGGCGGTGGACGCGGCGGACGCGGAGGCGGTGGCCGTGGAGGCGGCGGCGATTTCGGTGGTGGCCGTGGACGCGGTGGAGGACGCGGCGGCGGTGGTCGTGGAGGCGGCGGCGGGTTCGGTGGTGGCCGTGGAGGCGGCGGCGGCGGCGGCTTTGGAGGCCGCGGCGGCGGTGGCCGTGGAGGTGGACGTGGCGGCGGTTTTGGCAACAAATCATTTGACTCGTCGGCGCCAAAGCCAAATAAGAAGATCACCTTCGACAATTAGAGTTTAGTTTAGTTCACGTCACACGCACACACCCATAAGCACACACAAGTTGCACTTATATTATGGAATTACCCTGTTTATATTATTTGTAAACCACAATAGAAAAACGCTGCCGGCTCTTGGGGCGAAAGGGCCAATAAAGATCTGAAGCACACGCGCGGCAAGTCCTTCAAACACGAGAAGACCAAGAAGAAGCGTGGCAGCTATCGAGGCGGCCAAATTGACGTCGGGGTCAATTCGATAAAATTTGACTAGATTTATAAACATAATACAAGCTATGGAATAATCAATATTGTAAAAGATACGTTTAGTCAGTAAGCACGAAGAGGAGTACTATGTAAGAATAGCCTCTTATATGCAATAATTTTGCAAACTTGAAAAATCTTTCCCAACTTAACACGGTCCTATAATTTTAGAAATGCGAACTGGCGGTCAATAAAAACCGTGACCAAGCTAATTGTCTTAGCCATATTTTCCTTTGTTCAAATGGGCTTTAATCATGTTAAATTAGTGATTCAACACTTTGTCTAATGAGTCTCGCTTTTGAACAAGATTTCTTGATTATTCAATAAATTTTTTTTAGCTTCCCTTTACATATTTTGTATTTTATTTTGTAGCCTAACGTAAAAAAGATTTAATGAAAAATCAAGAAAGTTTCAATGGCGATTTGTTAGATGCAAAGGTTGAATAATTTCAAATATTTTGGATTGTTTTATAAAATGTTCCATGATGCTATTGATGATAGCCCGTTTCTTGATTCCGATTTACAAGAACTTCAATAAGTACAAGTTAATACTATAATTTGTCAAAACGAACATGTAGTTTAACTTAAGAGAAATTAAAAGAAATACATGTATTTTCATTATTAAATTGGGTTACTTAATTACAAATGGAAAGGGTATGGTCTTGCTGAAGTTTTAGCATGCAATGAATATAAATACAAGTGTCGGTAAAATGATCAACTTATTTACTATCCCTGACTTTAATTAGATGATTTTACTGACACTTCTGTTGGATTTATAATTAAATGTGAATATCCCTACGATGATTTGATTTTAGATGAGAGTAAGGTTTCCAGAGGAATAAAGCTCACTTAATATAAATATATATATGGTTTTGAAATTTAAATATTTATTTATCTGAATTTGATGCTTACGGTACTTGTATGTAACTAGGTTTCCATTTATATATATTCGTGATCTTTCACATTTAGTAATCGAGATGTATTGTCAAGTGTTTGCTTTCACATGCATACATATTATGTGTGTGCATATAGAGACGCCCGATATATATATATATACATATATATTTCACAAGTGGATGGCGTCCAACCACAAAATACAAATAATATCGAGTTAATGATTATAAGACAAAAGACAGGCCTTGTAATTACAAATCATATAATTAATAATAATCACATTTGTGTATAAATGTATGTAAAAATAATAATAGTTTACATATTTCTTTTTTATGTGGGTTCCATGTTTCTGTGTGTGTGTCATGTGGTTCAGCATATCAATTTACAACAATTTCGAGGCTTTATCATGGGTTGGTAGTTTCCGAGATTCTTAGAGTGTGTAACTGTGAACTAGTTAGAGGTGTAACGGGGTGAGGAGGGCTTTTGGTTGCTTTAAAAATAGTTCAACAAAATACATTTATATATAGTTATATATGTAGTTAGTAGTTATATGAGATTCCTGTCGGTTTATAGCTTCTTCTCCACCTCCAGCCACTCCTTTCCGACATACTCAACTTATTCACACATGTACGGATAGTTGACGTCGCGCAGTGGCACAAATGTCTCCTTGATGGACTGCGGCGAGGTCCAGCGGAGAATGTAGTGCGGTCCGCCAGCCTTGTCATTGGTGCCGGACATCCGGCCGCCGCCGAATGGCTGCTGGCCCACAACAGATCCAGTGGACTTGTCGTTGATATAGAAGTTTCCAGCGGCCATTTTGAACTCCTGGAGGGCGCAATTAACCCAGTCCCTAAAAGCAAAGAGATAAACATTATATTATATTCTAGGAAGAACATTGTGTAGCCATTCTTACTCATCCTGGCCGAATACTGCTCCGGTTAAAGCAAACTTTGTTGAGGTGTGCACCAGCTCCATGGTCTCCTTCAGATCTGCCTCCTTGTACACATAAATCGTTAGCACGGGGCCAAAGATTTCCTCAGTCATGATACGGTCCTTGGGATCCTTGCTGACCACAATCGTCGGATCGATGAAGTAGCCCTTGGAGTCCGAGTAGGTGCCTCCGGCGATAATCTCGAGATTCGGTGACTTTTTGGCATGCTCAATGTAGCCAGTAATGCGTTTAAATGCTTTGTCATCGATCACAGCCGATGAGAAGCTGCTGAAGTCTTGAACGTCGCCGATCTTAAGTTTCTGCGCCTCGCGCTGCAGTCCGTCCTTGATCTGGGGGTGCGGGTAAGAGGTTAGCACTGCGTAAACATCATTATCAGTGACATATTCACCTGTGGCCACAGAGACTCTGGCACATACATGCGCGAGCAGGCGGAACACTTCTGACCGCAATACTCGAAGGACGAGCGTATCGTTGAGGTGACCACAGACTCAACGTCGGCGGACTTGTGCACAAAGTGGAAGTTCTTGCCGCCACACTCGCCGGTCAAGCGCGGAAAGTTTACGTAATTGTCGATGTTGTTGCCCACCTGCTTCCACAACCGATTGAAGGTTCTGCCGAAGAGAGAATAAGGGACGGGGTTGGATCGGAAAATCAATAGAGCGACAATTACTTACGGCACCGAGCCGGTGAAATTGATGCCGGCCAGATGGGGACTGGCGGTAATGGTGTCTCCGAACACGGGCCCATCAGCAGGCACAAAATTAACGACGCCATCGGGCACACCCGCCTCGCGCATAATTTTAAAAATAACCCAGTTGGAGAGCACTGCTGTGTCCGACGGCTTCCACAGGACACCATTTCCCTGACAAAGAAAAGGGGGTGCGCTTGGTTAGTTAATTGGAAATTTGAGGACTAAATGAAAGGCTGGCCATCCTACCATCAAAGCTGGCGTGTAGGACAAGTTTCCGCCGATGGCCGTAAAGTTGAATGGACTGACAGCGGCGATGAAACCATCGATGCCACGATACCGCATTGAGTTCTTTGTGACCTTAATGTCCTCGCTAATGGGTTGATATTTGGCGCATTCCTTCAGAAAGTAGGCATTCATTCTGCAAGATATCATAAGGATTAGGATAAGGAACTTCAACTAAGGGAAGTTCAAGTTATTAACTCACCTAATAAAGTCAATTAACTCCGCTGCCGAATCGATTTCCGCTTGGATAGCAGTTTTCGACTGACCCAGCATGGTGGCAGCATTCAATTCCTGGCGATATGTCGTCGCCATTAGATCGGCTGCCCTTTCCCAGATTTTTAAACGTTCCGAGATCGGGGTCTGATCCCACTTGGGCTGCGTCTTTACGGCTGTTTTAATGGCCAGTTCGACGAGCTTCTTGTCGGCGTAGTAGAAGCTGGCCAGCTTATGCTGGTGATTGTGAGGCATGACCTGGTACCTCACCTCCGATGTGGTGTACTCCTTGCCGCCGATCACGATGGGAATCTCTTCGCATTTCGATGCCGTTTTCTTTAGAGCCTGCTCCAAGTCCTTGCGCTCCTTTGAACCCTTGCGATAGGTCAAAACCGGCTCATTAACGATGGGGAAATCCTTTAAGTTCAGAGCAGGAAGAACTGAACCCAGGCTGCGAGTGGAACTGCGGAGGAAATATGTTTGTTTTAATATTTATATTAATATAATATAATATATTATTTACTTCTTTAGCACGCCCAGCTGCAGACTGGAGCATCTCAGGGAAGAATTGTGTAGCATTCGCAACATCTTGTCCAGATTTGTGGGCCTGTCTCCTTCACTGCCGGATTATATAAGGTGTCTTGTCTCTCTCTGGATTCCTCGACGTCGACGGAACGCACCACCTAGAATTCAGCTATCTGGGCGATAAGCCAGCAACAGAGCAGAGCGGGGCAAAGCGAAACAAAGCATTGATTAGTTCTTATTTATCAGCGACCTTGGCCATTCGTTGGGGGTCCGCCGCGAGTCGCGTGTTTCTGATTTGATAAGCGGCCAAACGTGAAGCGACCGACACACACCTCCTGATAAGGCAATATACACACACTGCCTCACGTAATTATTCCAACTTCTCAACTTTTGGGGCACTGCGATCTGACGTATTCTGAACTTTAGAACCCCGTGGGTTGTGTAAGTTTACTTGTTTTTATCGATATCCAAGTTCCCTCCTCGCTCACCAACACACTCACGTGCACGGAACGTTTGTATGTATAGAACAGCAATTTTGACAAGCATCAGCTGTTTGTGTCTACGTGCGCGCACAGTGGAATGAATGTACCCAAACGGTTATTAAAAATATTAAAATTTTGACTAAGATCAAAATGTACTCATAATTTGCATATTCAGTTTTAAATTAAAAATTTTATTTTTATTTTTTAGAGTTTTTAATTTATTGAAAACCTGAAACACGTTGGGATCAGATAATTTGGTCGCACCTAAAAGCAATAACCGGGCCAATGAACTCTTTGATAGTTTTAATGTCATTTTAATGGGTATTTTTATCTTTTATCCACTGTGCACGGGCTACGGAAATTTCCTATTGCCGAAAGCAGAACAGGGGATGTGGAGGGGACTTGACAAGAGGTAGTTCTTGTTGTTTTTTAACTGACGCTGCCTTGATTTATGAAATTAAGCGTCGTGAACAATGGCCGGCTAGAAGGGGGATGCAAAAGCGGTGCAAACACCCCACGGTGCGCGTGAGCGGGAAAAAGATATGACGAGAGTGAGGGAGAAGTCTGGCAAAAATGTGGAGCAAGCACTATTTAACGTAACACACACACACACACATATCTTTGCATTGTTGTCAAGTGTTTTTAATATTAAACTTAACTGATTGATTTTTACCAGAGAATCAAGTCACGGGTTGGTTCTTTTGAGGTCAAAGTAATGAAATTTATTAAATTCGTTACTCAGCTGCAGGTACACACGTACACACAGCCGCACGGCGCACACACACGCGCATTAGAATGCAGCCAGTTCACTTGCTCTTAGCTTGTTTCGCTGCTGATTTTCTTGTTGCTGTTGCTGGCCATGTAGCTGTTGTCCCCAATTACGCAATGCAATGTTTTTGTGCCGTCTCTTGGCCTTCCCCCATTTCGCTTTCAATTTTGCCTATTTTCGAGCTTTAATTTCCTTCCCTTTGCAAAGGTATTTGCCTAGATTTTTTGTTTTTTTTTTTCGCTTACTTTGTGTAAGTTTCAGCGACGGCGGCGGCGGATTTAAGGGGAGAGCAGCGCGACGTCCGTGCTTTTGTTTCGGTTTTTGTTATTTGTGAGACTGGTCGAAATAATTTTGGCTGTTGGCCTAACGGCCGATAACGATAAGTTATGATGTCTGTGCCTTGAAAATATACTACTGTATACTTTTCATTTCATTTCGTAAAATATATTGTATATATATATACAACGTAAATAATTTAAAAAACAACAGATTTTTTGTATAGATTTTACTTAAATCTTCTATTTATGATAAAACTTAGCAAAGTTACTTAAAAATTGCGATAGGCGGGATTTAACGATAGCCGATATAACCATAGGGTGGCCGGACCGATGGAAAAGCTTTCAGCTGTGCCGGAGAGCACTTTTCAACACTGTTTGCTGTTAACATTTGATAAGGCGCACTAACCGCGGTAATTTGAATTTGAAATACATAACATTGAAACCGAATTTCTTACATTAAAAAAGAAATCGTATCTAATAACAATATTTAATAATTTTTTGTATCAAAACTTACCATCTTGAAAATCATTCCTTTTAAATCAATAATCTTTTGAATGCGCGTCATCGTAGATCAGTAATAAAAATATAGCGCTATTTCATTTTCTATTTTCTATATCGTTTTAATATTTTCTGTGAAGCCTAGGAATTTAATGAATTAAATTAAATACTTAACGTTTAATATCATACCCACAAATTGATTGTGAAATCCAAATATTTCAATTTTTTAGCCAGACAGGCCTACGATTTGTCATGAAATGAAGAGTTGACGAGCTGTTAATTCGTGGTTAATTTAGTGAGTCACACTAACTGCCTATTTAAATTCAAGCCCATGGGAGTTAGATTTGGCTTAAATTTATTTTTAGGCTTTTAAAGGAAAAAAGAAGGATATAGAATTGAGAGGGATTATATTAATTTAAATTTTAACTATGTTCGTGAATTTTTCCAGAAGATTGGTTTTGTGGCTCTGTGTTCTAATATTTCGCGTTCGTTATTGAGAAACATTCAGCTTAGTCGATTTGTTGGCTGTTTATTTTTGGTTAGACACTAACATAGTACGACGAAGACTTAACCAATATGTACAACTAAACTATAGCCTAGGGTGCTTATAGCACATCACGGATCTCTGGTCACTGGCCACTGGCAACTGGAGACCGCATCAGCCGTAGTATCCGCTGCCGCCCGCACTGGCCGAGGCGAATCCTCCGCTGCTGCTGGCGTAGGCGGTATCTAGAGAAGGAAACAGGTCCAGAACACTTGTAGATTGCGCGGTTGAAGGGATTGAGGCTGTGTTTAGGCATACACGGAATACTCACTCATGCCGTTGCCCCCGTAGGGAAATCCGCCATACGAGGGATACCCGTACTGCCCGTATCCGCCGTACATCGAGTACGGGTTGTAGTAGCTGGGGTACGACGAGTAGTATGGATATCCTCCATAGCCGTAGGGGTATCCTCCATACGCACCGTTGCCATAAATGTTTCCCGCTCCGGCACCCGCTCCCGCCCCCGCACCCGCACCACCGCCGTAATAGGGATATCCGTAGTACTGGCACTCGGAGGAGTGCAAAAACATGGCCAGCAGGATCAAAGTTAGCCAGAGGCAACTGCTCGTCTGTTTCGCCGACATAGTTTCGCTGTGTGTAATCCTCGAACGTTGACTGAATGCCAAAACTGCCGGCATTAACTGTTTTTATATAGAGTTTGTCGGCGACCAACGTTTGCGATTTATAAAGCATAAAACGCTTTTTTAATGGAGCTTAATCGGCCGCCCATCAGTGGCTGCTCGGTTTGTTCGTTCGTGCATGACCCAAGCGGCGTATACGCAATTTTTCCGCTAATCCCGAAATCTCAAATGTGTTTAAACAAAACAAAACATAACAAAACTATGTATGCCCTTATTGGCTTATCGGCCCCGGTTACTCATCCCCCTGGGTTCTGGATGGCGTTTTGCTTTCAATTAAATTAAAAATTTGTTAGGCGCTTTTTTCGTCAGGGGTTCACCTTTTATTTTGGCGTAAACACAGTCATTAGCCTTTAAGCGAAAAAAAAATTGGTTGATGGTGAGCTTAGTCATGTGCCTGGCGGCCGGTGCTTTCCACTCTTTGAGGTTCATTGCCTGCTCGGACCGTGGTCAATGGTCATCAACGCCCTTCGGATGAGGTCAACCATAATGGTCCGCAAGTACGGATATGATTATACCATGAAGTATTGGCTTTCGGATATTCCACAGCGATTAGTTTGGCCGTTGGCCGAGAGTTCATTGTGAAGGACTGTCGATGCCGCCGAATTTCACCAACGATGCATGACGCCGGCGGAACTATGCCGCAAGCATTTGCCGGCGCATCCAATAATATCTGTTACCCATGTTACCCCACGTTTGGGACACTGACAAATTTCAAGGCCCCACTTTCAAAAATATTTTCATGTCCCCACAAAAGTGGGTAGAGGTTACACAACAAAAAATTGAGATAGATAGTTTTCTGGAATGGTTTTAATTTAATGCAGTCTATTTAGAAACAATTTCTAAAGTAACATATTGAAATTAAAATTGGAGAAAGTAACATAAATAAATAGAAAATTGGAGGCCTGCATAGATTGTTTTGAATTTTTTATTATTATTATGTTTAATACTTCAATCAATACTTGATCAATTTGATCAAGAAATATTAAAAAAATTATATAAATTGTCTGTACACACAATACTCTAAAAGATTGGTTAAATTTGTTTTCAAGTCAAACATATATACATTTTAAATAAATAAAGGTAATTTTCAAGTAATATTTCTTTGAAAGCCTTTTAAAAACACTGGTAAATGTATTCAAAATTATGCAATAAAATAAATATTTTTTAAATAATAAAAATGGGGTACATATTACTTCATAGAAGGGTGAAAAAATATGCAAAATATGACAAATATATGAAATTGAGTATGGAACTTGGGTCTTCTACAAGAAAATTCTATGAATTTAGCAACCTTAATTTCGTTGCATACTCTTAAGCATATATTATAATATAATATAAATTAAGCACATATATTTAAATGTTTCTAAATCCACATTTCTGTCTCAGTCCCTAAGAGATCGATACCTCTCATAGTATCAACCCTATATATCAAAATAAAATAAACATATATCTCTAAACTTAGGAGAGTCCTTAAAATAACCGAAAATCAAATTAAAGGCCTAAAGCTGTAGGCTGTTTTTCACAGTGCCAGCATTCTGCATTTGTGACCGAAATGTATACAACATTTCATTCATAAATGTTTTAGAACCTTTTCCCCGTACTGTACATTCGCACACATGCAGGTGTGTGTCCTTACACTGGCCAACAATGGCGACAGTCGCACAATTGTGCCGACGTTCCTGCCGCTGGATTCTTATGCAGCTGACGTTTGTTTTCCGTCCGCGGGCGCTCTCCCTCCACACATCTCTTTTAGCCCGTTTTTGAGGCCTCTCTCTCTCTTTGTTTGCCGCATTACTTCAGGTTGTCCAGGTGTGTTTTTGTGCCGCGTAGGTGTTGTATTGTTGTTGCGCCCCAATTGAGTGAGTTTTCCGCCACCTACCTATGCGCATGCTCAGGCCAGGAAGTGCACGGATTGCGGAGACACCCTGTTCTGGGCTTGAGTGAGGTCTTGAGAGTCGCATTCTGCCCTGCAGTTTATTTTTGAATCGCTTTCAAACTTATTTAATTTATTTCAGCTTTTATGCCGGTTTGCATAAATTGATTGTATTTTCTTTCGGTTTGGCAGGATTATGGAAAAACTGATTCAAACACTGAATAAATAACTGCTTAAATTAATCGTTCGATTCGTTTTAGTTTAAGTATTATTCTTCTCACTGGAACTTACCAAAGGAAAACAGAAATGATTGAACAATAACTTAAGAAATTGTTTTAAATGTTAAAAAATATAACTGGAGTATAAAAATAATGGAAATCTACTCTAGTGCTATCAATATAATTCAATATTACACTTTCACAACAAGCTAAATGACTTATTTAACTGCCGTCATTAGCTTACAAAGCGTAACAAACTTAAATAGTTACACAAGCAAATAAGGTCGTCGGATCTATTAGTTAATAACTAATTAACTTATAATGTTTATGTTTGTCATTACTCAATGGCAAATTCCTTCATAATACCTAAAATTAATATTTTATATTTATTTATGTTGGTTGGAGTATTATACTTATTTAAGAATAAAATAGAAAATGATTAGTTAATATGGATGGTATACTCAAGGGCTTGACTAATGCGTGCACTAATCGAAGTTATCGATTTTTTAGAGGAAATCATCGAAAAATCGGCCATAAACATCGATGCTTATTCAGCCCTAACCTGAACTAAGATTGCAGGCCTTGTCCTTTGCTAATCAGAGCCAAGTTTTTGGCAGCTGCATACTAAAATCGGTCTCACGACCGTAATAATTAAACAATTCCTATAATATTTAGATTTAAGCAGACTGTAATAGTTCTTAATTACTTGATGTTCATATGGAAGAGCATACGATGATATGGAGTATAAAAGATACTTAAAAGATACTTAAAGGCTCATAATAAGTAGTATTTATTTGAGGATATTTCAAAGCTAAATACGTATCCATTTACTTGCTAGACCTGAATCAATCGCGGAGTAAAGGGGTCCATTTCCCAGGGACCCAATCCAAGCACTTAATTTCCTCGACCCCAAACGAGCAATTTTCATATTAAAAAGTTTGCCTATAGCTAAAAAGGGCTCTCGTTTCAACCATTGCCTTAGATAAAAAATGAAAGCTATCCCTCAAGAAAACTTGGACAAACTTTTCCTTCTCTCTCTGAGAGCTCACGGCACTCATACTTTTAGCATTATTTTTGGGACAGTGAAATGCTAATTGTTTGTCCAAAAGGCTGGAAAGGAGGGAACGGCGGGGGAATGGCCATCAATTTTTCAGCATTTTTACATGTAATTAATTAAAAATTTGATGCTGCAGCAGCAACTTTTGTTTGCTGTCAAAATTACGGCAGGAGCAAAAAGCTAATTAAAACTTACGATTTCGCAACGAAGAGATCGTCCGCCTGAGAGACTCACTCACTCACAGAATAGGCAAACTCACTCAAGAAAATCACTCACGAGGAATGCAGAATGCAGAAATGCAACTGAAATGTTACGCATACGCAGCGTGCGGCCGAGCGAGATGCCAGATCTCGGCCCGTCCTGCTCGTTCTCTCTCTCGCTCTCTTTCTGGGAGTGAAAGCTGAGGAAGGGGGCTAAAAAAATAAGGAAAAGAAAAATCAATTAAAATGCACTCGAGTGCACTTCGTCACTCATTTTTCGGGATTTTAGCAAAGATTTGTAAGAAATTTTGAACGAAAATAAGCGAGGCAACATGCCGTTGCTCTTCCTCTCTTCTCTCTCTCTCAGGCCCTTGTGCGTATGTGTGTGTGTGAGTTTGGCGGCGGGGGGAATATTTCAATTCAGTTATTTGTGCAATTTCGTTCAGTCAAGTTGTGTGTTGTGTGTGGCATCCATCAATCCATCAATAGGCAACGCAGATAACCACGAGTTACGCAAAAATCGCAAATCCTTCCCTTTCCTCGCTCAGCGATTGCAATTTGCGAGCGTTAACAGCAGATCAAGTGCATTACCCCAAACGCCGCCAACCGCAATAAACATCCCACCATACAGCCAGCAGGAGTGAGCGAGACACCATCAGCAAGAGCAGGAGCAAGACCGAATGAGAGAGAACGAGTAACCCAAAGAGAGAAGGGGAAATAACAGTTTCCAAAGCTAATAACATTTGCTCTGTGCGGGAGAGTGTGTGTTAGTGACTGTACTTTTGGCGCCCAAAAACATTCTCGTGCAACAACAACAACAGACAAACGGCAAAACATTGAAACTAATTAACAACATTTTACCAAAGCGAAATTTAATGTAAACTCTGCTCCACGAAACTGACAGGTGAGTTGTCGATGGCCGGACGGTTGCCTAAATACATCAAAACTATCTATTTTTAATGCTTTATTGGGAAATTCGATGAGGTTTTGTTTTTTGACAACGAGTTGATTTATATTCAGACGTTAATGAATGTCAGATGGTTGTTTTAATTTGATATCGGAGTTAGATATTAGGGTAGGTTGATAATAGATTAGTTATGGAAGTCACGGAGTTTTATGTTAGAAATATATATTATATTATTATATATTTCTATAATATATATTATATATTATATATATTGCTGGCTTTAATTTCCTATAAACTATTCTTACTTACTATTTTCTTAGGTTCTTGCCTGCATTTATTTAGAAGCCATAATAAACGAATTACTATTTAATTAACTCTTGTGTTATATAGGGACTATTTCTGTGATATCTGTATTTTCTTTATGTTTTCTATTGTTATTATCAACGGCAAAACTATAATTTATTTCTCCTCATAATTGCAAATATAAAATGAGTAGTCAAAAAGTATGCAATTACTGATATAAAAAATAAAACGATTATAATGGTCGGGACTTACATTTAATATATAATATACATGGTATATATATAGAGAACTTACTGTGGATATTAAATCAACAAAATATATGTATGTCCAAAAGTAAGCTAAAAATTATTACAACTTGCTAACAAAACCTTTACTAAATATTGCACACTTCTAGACACCTATTTAACTGCTCCTCATGCTACTCCTGAATAAGGAGGTTATTTTAAGCTTAAATTCAATCTCGCCATAAAATATTCAGTTGAGGCTTCAACATGATGTTACAAAGAAATTCCTGCTGCTTAAATTGCTTAAACTGGCTTTGGTTTAGTACAATATCAAGAGAGGCGAAGTATTTCACTTCTTTATACCCACTTTCCTAAGAGGTAATTAGTTGCAGTTTTATGCTTGACTGCACTACGAATTTTTCATCGACCCTTACCCATTACCCAGCCATTCCCCACTTACACCCATCATCAATAAGTTGCAAGTCCCTTCTGGCTTCACCCATTTTACTGGTGGCTTCGCTCTCACGGGAGGGCGCAGGGCGTTTCTGAAGCACTCTACTTTAAAATAATTCACCGAGCAAATCCCATAAAAATTTCAACAACTTTGGCTATTTTGTTGCGACGTCATAATGCATTTTGGTTCGGTTCGAGGCAAGACAATGGCCCAGACACAAGGACACCGGCGACACAAAGGATCTGTGGAGCGGCATGAGGACTAATTAAAACTCCGCTAGACGTCATAATTGGGGGGCGGTGGCGTTGGCAATGGCGGGGAACCGAAAGGACCTGGAACAGGACCAGGCTAAAAGTACATTAACTAGACTGCAAAGACTATGAAGAGCTTCGCCGCTCCTCCGCCCCCCTGGCCACCTCAGATGGAGGAATTTTCACTCAATAGCCGTGGACCAAAAATCCAGAAAACACTGAAAGGGTGAGGGCTGTGCGGGGACTAGGGGGAGAAGAAAGCGAATGGCAAGCACAAAGCAACATTCCGCACATTTGCACAGGGCAAAAGCAGCAACAAAATGGTGAAAAGAGAAAACTACGAGGTGAGAGGAGCGGGGGAGGAAAGACTGCACAATATATATATATATTTTTTTTCACCGTGCACAGTAATGAAAGGCCTCGGGCATAAGTTTTAAATAAATATTTGTCCCTCTGTATGTGTGCATGTAATTCAACAAAAACAACTGCAAACACAAACAAAAATGTGCACGAAATGATAGAAGAAGCGGACGCAAAGCCAAAGAAATGGGTGACCAGCGAAGGGGGCTGTGCCAGGGGGGAGGGACAGGAGAGAAGTGGACTGAAACTACTGCATATCAAAATGTCGAGAGCCCCAAAAAAATACAAGTCCCATCATAAAAGTTTTAGAGAGGGTAATACTCTAGGAAACTCGACTAAAATGGTGAGAGAATGCTAAAGGGTTGCCAGAGAAATTGCTGTTTATTTGAAATCTACTTAAAAAAGTCCAAAAGTAACCTATAAAATATAGGTTATATATTAAAAAAATTTACAGTAATAGGGAACAGACAAAGGTGTTAAATCAAAAAGATTAGGTCTTTGAGAGTTCAAGAAGACCCCTTAAAACCGCTGAAGTCTAGTGGAAGGGGTTTAACATCTATGAAAATAAAATACTGTTAAAAGTATAAATATATTAAATTTGTATTAAATCAAGATATATTTAGACTAAGAGATAGTCAGGTATATTTATACTTAGATGTAGTCGGACAGTTCTAGTAAACGATATAAGATAAGTATTCATTCAGTTAAAGTATATTACTCTTCTGCATAATAAAAAAATTATTTTGACTACTAAACTAGCTTGTATTAATAGGCAGCTTTGCATAAATTCTACCATAATATTTATTATATGTCGCTCCCTCGAAATGAAACCCTTTTGGTTAAAATTATAATTTTAAATGAGAGACTTACACCGAAGCAGTTTCAACCTAAAGACGGATATTCCGAGGACAAGTATGAAATCTTACATCAGGCTTGCCTAATTTTTCCACCCTTTAAAACTAAATACCATGTGGTCCGCTCATTTGTAGGGTATAATTATGAGGGGCGGCCCATGATGAGGCTGCCCTGCGGGGGGCCGGCACGTTAGCAGGGGCAGGGCGGGGTGGTAAAAGGGGTCGGGAAGGGGTCGGGGCTAGGTAAACATGGGGAACACAACAGCGGCAAGAAACAGGCTCACTGACTGAACCTCTTTCTCTCTTTCTCACCCTCTCTGTTGACTTACTAAAAGGGGGCGTAACTAGAGGGGGCGGCCATAACTAGGAGGAGATGCGGAGGGTGAGAGGTGAGCAGCGTTTGCGGGTGAACAGGCACTATTAAAGTCTTAACGACAGCAGCACAGATGCACAGCCAGGAAATCTTGCCAGATCAAAGCATGTTTACACATGTACGAAGGTATTTTAATTGATTTTAGTATATTTATATTAACGAACCTTAAAAGGAATAAATGAAAAATAAATCTCTGCGTCTCTTTACCATTTCGTGATATAATTAAAATTATATTAATTAACCAAATATTATCTAAGAGTATCGAAAATCCACATACTTCCAGCCAAAAAGTTTGGAACTGATATTATTTAGACCTTTCGTTATTCTCCTTTTTTCTCTTTGTGTAGCCAGCAACGGAACCAAAAGTAGGTTGAGGTAGCCACCGTTAGGCGCCGCCATGTTTAGAATATGCACACAAAGCGTAAGGGGTAAGACAGTGGGAGACGGCGAAGGCGAATGCGATGGGAAAGGGAATTTGGGCGATAGGGAGTGAGTCTGGGGATGCATTGAGAGAAGGCTTGTTGCCCCGTTAGACAGTGTAACAAAAGATTTGCTTAGCTTTCATGTAAAGCGTAAAATACAAACAATTATGCAGTCGGTAGGCGGACGGCGATGCACCACCCTTTAACCCCCACGCATTTCTTCACACTAAAAAATAAATCGTATTATTTCGCCATTCCTAAGTTGCAAAATGTAACATTAATACCAGCAAAGTGGCGTTCGATTAAAGTAATATCCAACACTTACTAAATGAACTGTAATATAATTTAATGCATACTTCTGACGTCTTTTTTAAAGTGATTTCAATGATTTATATCTGAATTTCTCCAAATATCCTCCAAATACAACATATTCTTTTTACTAAATGCATTTTTAGGTCACCGCATATTTTGAGTGCATTTCATGCCGCCCCCAACATTTCCTATTTAGTAGGCCGTCAAGCCACTTGAGTCCGAGACTTTGCTACTTGAAATTTTGGACAAAGCAGCGATGTCCTGTCCTCTTTCTCCCCTCCCTGTGGCCCCACTGCCACCCCCTCTGCATATCCCGCCCCGTTTCTGGGCAAAGTGTAGCGCTGTCTGACTTGAGGACACCGGAGGAGAAGGCCTGCAAAATATGACAAATTACAAAATAATTGTGCGCACAGTCAAAATGTTGCCCTCGTTTGCTGCTCCTGTTTGGGCTGTTGTCCTTCTTCTGCATTCGCTGTGCCTCCATCTGCCTTAACCCCTGACCGGCCCCTGCCCCGTCGTCATAGTCGGCATACCTTGCAATATTAATGAACTCTTTTACATCGTCTGTCATTTCCATGGTATTCGGTGGCAGTGTAAACCGCAGTAGGCGTACCGCACCGACTCCTCCTCCTGAGCCGTAGTCCCCATGTCTGCCCCTTTCCAATACTCACTTCTCTCCTATTTGCCTGGCTTTGGGTCCTCAAACTGTGGTGTAGGTCGGCCTTATAGAGCCGACTCCGACGGAGACCCGACAAAGTGACGTATTTACTTTGGGGCAGGCCTCACGAAAAAGTTGTACGCTTATGCGGCGGGAATCATGATTCTATGTTTATTATGAACTAAAGAAAAGTAGTAATACGTACGTATACTTAATACGTTATTAATGCTAAGATAATGCTTAAAAATGCTGATAAAAATATATTTTTAACCCATAAGATGAGGATTTCATGTAGATATTATTTGACCTATTTAAAGCAGGAATTGTAATCTTAATAAAACACTTTAAAAACCCTTCAGAAATCGAACTGAATATATACAATCCATATAGCTACCTTAGATCGCTATATCGCGACGCATAGTCATAGATTTTTGCATGCCGTAATTGACTCCCAGCCATGGGGTAGGCCTGCCCGCTAGCGGCTCTCAACTATTCACCCACATCTGTCCCCGAAAGCTCCTGGCAACCCCCCAGTTTTCCATTCCCAGAGCCACCCCCTTTGGGGAGAGAGGGCTGGAACATCCGTGGCGCTCCCAAATGAAGGCGTTCACAGTGTTTAAAGTTTGTTGCTCGAAATGCATTTTATATGGCCCGTTAGCCGTTACAGTTGTGTTTGCATTGGCCCGCGGGTATTCATTAAAGTTGAGGGATCGGGACCGGGTGCCAGGACCGCGACCGGGATCGGGAGCTGCACGTGGCTGTGGATGTGCACATATAGCCGACTTTAAGCTGACAATATTCCGGACGGAAGGCAGCCCGACGGACGAATGGAGAGGAGCTCGGTGTGGCATAGGCATGCACCCGAAAAAATACGTCCTTAGATTTAAGGACATTTGCAGTTGAACTTTATTGAACTTTAAAATCTAGTTAGACATTATTACAAAAACCAGAGGAAAAATAGTTTCCTTACTATGTTAATTTAAATTGTCATTTATTTCAAAATATTTCTATATATAATGGTTTCTTTACTTGCTTTTATGCGACCATTCATTTTCTAGATTTTTTCTAAATCAAATATATGGTCAAGAACAAACAGCATATTATAGATGTACAGATGTTTTAGTAGGGAGCCACCCATACCTTCATCAGTATCCATTACTGGTCGACTTTAACGTTTAGCTTTCTTACCACTAGGTGGCAGCTAGACCCTGTTGGGAATTTTAGAGTAAAAACATGCGTTATGTTCTCGACTTTCATTTAGGAACAAGATTTATTTTACTTTCTACAATAAGAGTCTAAGGCGAGTGGTTTCTAAATTCAGAAAGAAAGCATATATTTTTTAAGACAAATTTCATGGCATATTAATAGAATATGGGGTACATTTTTCTCTCAGTGTCAACATGGCAAGTTAGTTGGGCGTCTGACAAAAAACTAAAAAGGAAATTAAAGGAAAATGTTGCGTCGCTCTCCTGGTTTGAGTAATGGAAGTTTTGTCGGTTCGGGCCATGGGAGTGGGATTGAGAATGGCACTGGGACTTGAACTGGGACTGAGTCCTCTGACTGGGGCGACGAATGGATAGACAGTTCAGACGTTCGGAGTTGGCTTATTACATGGCCCAACTCCTCGGCGTGTGTGTGGGCTGTGTGTGTGCTGGCCAAAAACTTATTAGACAGTCGGAAATTGAATATTGTTCCTGCAAAATTGTTAAATGTTTGTCCTGGTCTCCTCTCTGTCATGTTGATGTTTCCTGTTTCGGCCCTTGATTCCAGCTCCTCCACAGATCCTTTGTTCTCTGCGAGTGTGTGTGGTTTGGTTTTTCCCATCGCCCGATCCAATCTGACTTTCAAATTGTTTTGTTAAGCCTCTAGTACGGGCCAAGTAATTAGAGCAATGTTCAAATGTGCAGCCAAACTCAGCTCTCGATTTGCAGTTGATAAAGTTCACTCGTCTAACTCTGGGCCCCTTGTCGGAAAATGTGTGAAAAGTGCTGGGATTAGCACACACATAAGGAAGCCTGATACGAGGAAGAGGTAAGCCGGATAAGGCTATGGATCAGGACATGCGAGGGCAATGCTTTTTCCTAATTTTGGCTGCTTCATTATGGCTGTAAGGGACTTCTCGGGCTTATCTAGACACAACTGGGCTAAGCTGGGTTAATGATTAAGTAGTATTTAAGGGCCACAAGTCGATAGGGTTAAGCGAAAGCGTTTAGGAATAAGTGTGGACACTTAGTTCATTGAGAATATTAGAATATAATATTATCTAAATAATAGTAGCTCAAGTTTTAAAATACACTTAGGGGAAGGATGCTACAGCTTGTCAAATATATTAAACTTTCCTGGAAATATCGTCTCTAAGTCCTTTGAAATCAAGGTAACTGAAATGTCTCTGGAAAAGAAGTTGCTCTTAGAATATCTTCACCAATGTAGCTCTCAAATGCCAAATCAATTTGATTCATTATTTTTCATTTATTTTTTTAGAATATAGTATTATCTAAATAATAATAGCTCAAGTTTTAAAATACACTTAGGGGAAGGATGCTACAGCTTGTCATATATTTTTAACTTTCCTGGAAATATCTTTTCTAAGTCCTTTGAATTCAAGGTAACTGAAATGTCTCTGGACAAGAAGTTGCTCTTAGAATATCTTCACCAATCTTGCTCTCAAATGCCAAATCAATTTGATTCATTATTTTTTAATCTTTTGAAAGTTCTCTCATCGTTTCTTGGGACGCTCCCTCCGCTTGTGAATTCGTTTAACTCCATGGGTTGGCATGGCACATAAGCCCCAGGCAGCCATAAATATAAGCACACTGGAAAGCCGCAGCAGTCACTTCATTGGCTACATTCTGGCCCTGATAAGCTCATTAGCGTAATGCAAGTAACAATGTTGTCATTTCCCTTCGCCTGCATGTCGATCCCGAGGCGCCGCAGCTGGTGAATAAATACAGTTGTGGACAAAATAATAGAACTAAAAATTTAAAACGTTTTATCTTGAAATTACAAAGAACTAAAGAATTAGAAAGAATATAGTATGGTAGTTATTGATAGAATTGTATTCCCTTTTAATGTGAATAAATACTTATGATGTATATTTTTATTTCATAAAAACAACATATTCCTACATAATATATTGAAGCTCAATCGGATGATGAAGTTCACTTTTAAAGGAAAAACTTTATCAAAAAGCTTTGAATGATAAAAGAATTGAAAAGTCAGGTGAAAAGGTTTAAACGACATTTTTATATATCTATATACTATACTTAAAAATATAATAAAGTATATATATATATAGATATATTTAAAAATATAATAAAGTAAATAATTAAATCATATGCAAAAAATACTTGAATTGATTTAAAAAAGACTAAATATTAATATTTGATAGAAGCTACCATTAGGGCTTCCTCAGCTGTGCGTTGCGTATACGCAGCGTGTGCAGTGCTGTTAGGGCAATGGCGGAGGTGGTGGCCTGGGACCTTAAGGAAACTGCTGCTTAAATTGTAAGTAAAGCTTAGAAACCAAAGTTTACCCACCGAAGGGGGTAGAGTTTGCAGCTGGCCGCCTCGCCGCCACTGCACTCACCTGGAGCTTATTAAAGCCCTTCCGCTGTAGACGCTCTAAGAGCGATTTTCGTTTTGGCGCTCTTTCTGCTCCTTCAGCTCTTCTGCGGAGATCCGAAGCTATGCCATCCATCTATCTTTCTTCTTGTCTGTGTCTCTGTCTTAATGCCCCTTGAGTGCTTCGCTTGGCTGGGCTTAAACTCTTTGCTGGCATTTCAACGCTGCAGCAGTTGGCAATTTCACCCCCAGCCACCTTCAATCCGGCCACTTGCCCCTGCAACTTTGCCACTTTGCATTCGTTCTGCGCACACACACTCGCAAAAGAATTAAAAAAAAACTCAACTCAAAATTGAACTTCAATCTCCCCTTTCTCGTGCAACAGCAGCAGCAGTAGCAACAACAGCAGCAGCAGCAGTAGCAGTAGCAGTAGCAGCAGCAGTAGCAGCAGCAGCAGCAACACAAAAACACAAACGCATGTAAATTGGCCAATTTCGTGCAGCCGCCTCCCTTGGTCCAGACACGCCCCACCGCCCATTTTTGCCACCCGCTACAGTTACTTTTGCTTGGCATCCGAACAGAACACTGAGAGAAATGTATTATTTTCACTTAGCTGAGATCTATTTTATTTTAATTTCGATTATCCTTAGTCTTAATTAAAATATTTAAGATATTGATAATAATTACAATTCCGAATTCAGCTTCTCTGTTCCTAAACAATGATATACATTAATTTTAATTATAACTTATTACAGAATCGATTTTATTTGTAGGGGTTTTCTTTTTTCTATTGTCCCTGTTTTGTTGTAAAAAAGTCATGAAAGAACGAAAAATATAGCATACTTTTGAGCATATTTTAATTTATTTATTTAAATTAATTAAAACATTATAAAACCTCTACTTATGAGGCAGTCACTATATTCTTTACTATATGAAAGTTATAAATACAAATACTACCTACTTTTTGGTGCTGCGTACAGGGAATATATCGGGGAAAAACTACAGCGATCTTGTGGCTTTATTACATATCTGATATTTCTGAATTTAATAAATAAAGTACATTTATATAAATCTAATAAAATACAGAAGAATAAAGTAGTACAATAAGACACCCTTGTTGGATTATTAATCTGATTTTTCTGAATTTGGGTCACACATAAAGCTAATAAAACTAAAATTAATCTAAACTTTATTAGCATTTCAGTAGAATAAAGTTTTATAACAAGACAGCTTTTCTGGATTACTAATCTGATCTTTCTGAATGTGGTACGGAATTAAAGCTATTAAAATATATTTAAAGAGTCTAAACCTTATCAGCGTTTCAGTAGAATAAAGTGCTATAATAGGACATCCTTTCGGGTAATCTATATAATCTGTATAATATTCTATAAAATATATTCTTTGTAATATTACCAATTTTTATTCTCTCTGCAGCTGCTGCTACTTCAGCAGAAGCAGCGTAAAAATTGCACAAAAATCCTTTTCTTTTCGTTTTCTTTTGATTTGTAACTGGCGCACTTTGTTGATTTCTCTCGGCCCCTGTCTCTGCCTCTGCCAGGAGCTCCTCCTTCACAGCTCCAGCGTCCTTTGCATTTTATTTGTTATTTGCTTGACAGCCACTGAGCCGAGCTCTATCTCTATGTGTCTCTCCCAGGAAATGCATTTGCCCAAAAAAAAACGAAAGGTTGGAATATGAAAATTGGCAATTTGAAGGCTGTTACATTTTTTCGAAATATAAGCAGGAATAGAAATAGAAAAAGTTTATTAGCATTCCTAAGCTGACATTCTCGATGCCTGCGGCAAACAATTTGCCTGGCTAAGGCTTAAAGAGAAACTAGATCCTTGAGTACTATAAATAGTTATGAAAAGATGAAACAAAGTCCTAAAAAGAAACCTTGACTTTTGGTAAAATATATAATAATTAAAAGCAGAAAACTAGTTGCAAGGAAAATCGATAAAAGGGGAGATGAATACATATAGAAAGGAAGATGATTGGCCTGAAATGTGTGAATATAATTATTTTGCATATAGCCTGAAAAGCTTTCTGTGTTCTTTAGATTTTAGAGCCTATTATTAGGTTGTCTTCGATATTTATTTATTAAAATATATATAATTTCGGCATAAATAAATATGTTGAGGTAATTTAAAGCATGCACCTGCCAGCATTTTCTAAAGATTAAACCTCACAGCATTTTCCATTTATATATTTAATGAATTAATATTTCTACAAACTCATGGTTTCACATCGAGCCAGGAGGAGCTCTTGGCTATAATTACAGCTCTATCACTTAGGGAAACCAAATCGATTGCGATGCGCACTGCAATTACAAATCTCGTCGCATCTTGAGCCGTAATGAAAAGTTGCGGTTATTCCCCCGTTTCCATTTTCTGTTTTCAGTTCTCAGCTCTCTGTTTACCGGCGCAGACCGCAACCAATACGGAGCGTGGTGCGGCTAAAGTTTTAATGAAGCTGCCGCCGCCTCACCTGAGTCACCTGGCACCGTTTTGTGGGTCGACGAAAGCCATCAATCGGGAAATGGCGGCGCTACTCTGGCACTCCAATACTAAGCTGTGGCAAATGCCTTTCCCGGCCTTACCCGTCGCTAATCAAATTAAAATGCCAAAGCTCGCTCTAAATATACACAAAAATATATATATATAATATATATAGAGAGAGAGCTGGCTGTTAAATTATGAGCCAGCTACTTTCTGCGGTCAACCGATGTTTGACGAAGGCTTAGACTTCGACTTCGGTTCGTCCTGCCTTTGGGCGGATGGTGTTGCTGATATTACTTTTCATTAATTATTTGCACCCCCGGCTTGGGCCCCAACCCGACATAATATTTATTTAAAATTTTAATGAGGCGGTGCGAGTGAGTGGTCCCAGGGAAACAGCTCTGAGCACCCAGCTCCAGCTCGTTCATTGCGGTTGCCTTGACAAATCTTGGCCAAGAAGGTGGAGCGAGCTGGCGGTGGCAGCATATTTCTGCGGTTTCTCTCGGTCACAATAAATTCACGCACACACAGTTAAAGTGCACAGGAAGAAGAATATATATACATAAAATAAAATATATATTTTCAAATTATTTTACATTACAAGTAGTTATTAGTTTTGCAGCAGCGTAACATAGAACCAAGAACACAAGAGTCCTCTCTTGTTACCCTCGTAAGGTATTTAAATTTAAATGTATAAAAAGAACAGATATTTCAGATGTTAACATCTGCTAACAAAGTTTATCATGTGTATTTTCATGTGTTTATATATTATTTTGGCTCAGTGTAGAAGAGAGTCAGTTACAGATAAGGATGCCGGATGCTTGAGTGCAAACAGCGTTGCATACTTTTCGGTGCACTTGGACAAGGACACGGCACATGATTGATGTGGCCGACAAAGCCACTCGAGGGGCGACGAATGAAGGGGAGGAGGGGCAGGCGGCTAACATGCTCCTTACATGGCCATTAGATATATCATACATATCTGTATGCTAGGTACAACTAGCAAGGAAATAACATTTCCGTCTGCTTCAGCCTTTTCTAAGGGGATTTGTGTGCGTAATATATCTAAACTGATTTCAGTTTGATGCTTGGCAGGGAATATAGTATTCTCTGCAGTATAAATAGTAGAGATATGGCTTTTTATGACTTTGCTTTATGTATTTAATTTGGACAGAGAGAGAGGATTTTGAATCAGAGCGAGGTTAGCGTCTTTTAAGTCAAACAGGAGCAAAGTCTTATTTTTCAAGATTGCATTTTAAGAAAGGTTTATAATATTCCCTCATAGAAAATAAGAGATAACCTGTAGACTTTACAAAATATTTAAAAAACTATTAAAAGAACTAGGGCTCTCTCTCTTAAGCCTAAATTTCCCAACTTTTTACATAGTTTCCTCCTACCTTTCCATATAACTAGAAAATAAAATAATTAGCAAATCATGCCACTATTTTTCTCCCGTCTCGTTGAAAAGTTTCTTTTATTGGCTTGTCATGTTCCCACAGTCCAATTAGTGGGATTTTGCGGATTTTCGTATTTCATATTCTGTAACTTCTGGCCATTTTCATAGTTTTTTGCTGAACGCGTAGCTTTCAATTAATTTAACAATAATTTCGTGGGCCCTAACAGAGGAGATACACAACGCAAAAATCAAAAATAATTACACAAATAAATTTATTTATTGTCGTTGTAGCCGCTGCACTTGCAATTTCGCATATTTTTGCGTAGCAAAAGGAAAATCGTTGATGAGGGAAAGAAAATAAGCGAAAAAAGCAGAGAAATCCTAGCTATAAATAAACGACGTCAGCGAACGGCGACAACGATGGCACTCCTAGGAGCCCCCCGCTCAATCCCTCCACTTCCATGTCTCTGCCTGCGCCGCCATGAGCGGAACGGAGAACGAAAGCGGGAGGGATCAGCGGTCGCAGCGGGCTGAGATGCTCCGCTCTATGCCAAATGCAGTGGCCTCAGTGCCACAACAGCACTCGAGTCGAGTCGTCACAGGGCTGGGGGCTTGAAGGCCCCCTCCTCCGACGCCACCTCGGCACAGTGGGAGTGGCAGCCTTAGATATGTTGGATTAGGACAAGGATATAGGAGCTATAAGTCCTCGAAGTAGCCAAAAAAATATACAGCCAACATGGCGTATGAGTAATTTCTTAGGCACTTTAACTTATAGTGCAATCTGTTCTCAGTTTCAGAACTAATTTTACTTTAACTATAATTAAAATTTATATATTTTTTAAATAGTTTTTTAGAGATGTTTGAAGCCATGCCACTGTGCAATCTCGTCCTGCTTCGAGTGGCTCAGTCGGTGGAAAATGTTTAAGCAGCTCGGTCCAGGCAAAGTGGTTTATGTTGCCACGGCAATGGCAACATTGTAAGCTTCATTGGGCACAGAGTGAAATAGTTGCGGAGAACGCGAAGAATGTCCGTGGGAAAGGACTCGAAAAGAGACGGCACGCGGAGAATCCTCTAAAAAATATTAAGGGGGCACCCGGATTTGAACCAGGGACCTCTCGATCTGCAGTCGAATGCTCTGCCCCTGAGCTATGCCCCCGACTGTAATAGTAATTGTAGTAGTAGTTGTAATAGTAGACACACTTAATTTAAAAACTTACTTAATGAGTGCCACAAAACTGATAGAGAACTTAAACTATAGTAAGGTAAACTCTGAACATTTCTGCACTATATATAACAAGTAGGAAAGCTCTAGTCGAGTGGTATAGACCCAGTTCACAAAGCATTGTGGGTAATATTAACAGGAACATGGACATGGCCCATTCACTATCTCTATGCTCAAATTTATGACTAACTTGACAAATGCTGAAAAATTAAAACAAATGGTGCTAGAAATATGCTGCGCAACATCGAAAATAGACATATATTGATAGGAACATGTTGAGCTATACCTTTTGGAGCTGCCAACACAAATGTAGATGTTGCAGAATTTTAGCATATACATAAACTTTTTTTAGGAACTTTCTTTGCCAGATTTTACTCAAATTTTAATTATCTCAAATCCTCTGCTCAAATGTAATTATGTCATATCTACTTACTTTAAAGCCAAAACGACTTTAGCTAAGTTATACCTTTTTCATGGTTTTTGAGGGTGGAATTGGGCGTGACCTAATTTTGGTACAAACTTAATTACATATGCAACAGCTAAGAATGTTTTACTACAATGTTAGTAGCTCTAGCTCTTATAGTTTCTAAAATCTGTTCTCTCACACGGATGGATAAATCGACTCGGCTGGTGACCCTGATCAAGAATATACTCACTTTATAGGGTCGGAGATGCTTTCTGCCTGTAACCTATGGGTACTCAATAAAAAAGATATTGCCATCGATTCTAGAGGCTAATGTAACATGTAACATTTTCTTCTGAATTTTTTTGAAATTAAAATGTGATGATTTTCAAATGAATTCTAAAAGCTAAATGGAAAAGTTCTTCCTGACATTAAATAAACGTAAGCAAGAGAGTAAGGACACTCTTTTATTACCTTAGCTTAAATGCTTTATTAAGTGTGATTTAATTCGATTTTGCCCTTCTTGTTTTATAACCAGATTGCAATGAGTGAATATTTTCTCTTTTTTGCTGCCACTTTTATTGAGGATGCAGCCCTAGTGGATCGCGCTCTCTGTTGTGTCTGTACCCGAACAGCATATACGTATGTTGTCTATATATTATGTACTAAATCTGTCGTTTTCCTTCAATATGTCAACGTTGTCGAGGAACAGGCCCCCGCACTCCTCCGGGCCTGGGCCTGGGCCTGCTCTGTTCGGCAGTGTTCTGTTCTGGTTGCGTTGTCGTCGTCGTTGCTGAAATTTAATTAATGTGAAAATTTGCACAGACTCGGGCTATTTATAAGTTGATGTAAGTGCTCGCCATGGCATAGGCGAACCCCTTTCCCCGCCGGTAAATGCCATGTGAAATTGAAATTTGAAAATTCTCCCTGGAGAGCTGAGAGCTAAACTTGGAGCTACGGGGATATATTTTTGTGGGGCTTGTGGCTAATTTAAATATGCAAAATGTTGCATGGATTGATTCTCGCTTTTGTTTGCAGAAGCTGCTCTCATTTCGGGTTGCAAGGAGGGGTTGGAAAATGGGCAGGGAGGGGTGTAGAAAGTGGAAAATGGGGCGTGTGTCAGCGGCACAATCAAACACTTCAAAGTGAGCCTGGAAAAGCCCCTGAACTCTGTCACTGCCAGGCGGCTGCTCTCAGCACAATTTTGACTCCCCTTTGCCTTTACCTGCTGCTGATTTCCAGGTGTGCTCCAGGTGTTGCAGGCGCGTCGGCGGGGGGTGAGTTGCCACAATTCCTAAGAGCTTCGAAGTGTAATTGAATTTTGATTTAAAGTCCTTTGATATATCAGCAACAAAGTGAGGCTCCGCCGACTCACCATACGCCATCGCCAGACCAGAGGTCCTGCTGGCTCTGCTGGACCAACTTGGTCAGAGCCAAGCCATTGTGATGGCCCCAACATAAGTTAATCGATAAACTAGCCCCCAGTCCAATTGCCTCCCCCGAAAACCCAAAAACCGAATACTGAAAATCCCCAAAAACCCGAAAGCAATAAAAATTCGTTGCAAGTTAACTGCAAAATGTGGGCAGAGTGTGTGTGTGGGCTGAAGCTGAAAAGTTGTTGCAATAATTGATTTGTTGCAGATGTTTTGGGGCTTTGTCTGTATTTGCCAGGCATTTGCCAAATGGAATTCTTCTCTTGAAATCCCCCCAATATCTCCCTTTGGCTTTGTCTTTGTCCCTGCCGGCTTCCGGCAGCTGCTGGTTGAACTATTGGTATCCTACAGTAATTACTTAGATTAAATGGCAGGAGTCTGTGGGTGCGAGTGTGGGTTTTAATTATAATTAAATAGTTGGCAATCAATGAAATTGAAATAGCCATTCATATGATATATATGCCACTCACAAGCATGTTAATTCGCTAATGGGTTTGCTTTTAATTCAGTGCATTTTCCTGTGCGTTTTTTGGGTTAGTTTATATAATAATTGAGATAAGTTTTGGGGTCAAGATTAGAGATTTAAGTTTAGGAAGCCCACGTCTTCTCTTAAAATAATTTTGAGGAATAGATAAAACTCAATTGTTGAAATTGTGATGTGTTAAAAGCATAAATATGTTTATATTTATTTTTTACATCTTAGACAATTAAACTTAAGTCAGAATTACTCTAAACAACGGACACAAGTCCGAACTCATCAATAATAACATTATGTATAAATGGCAGAGAATAAATTAGCTATTGAATTTTCAATGTGTTAAAGGCATAAATATAACCCTTACTAATTTTATGATAATTTAAACATTAAAAAATAAGTCTGAATAACCCTAAACGACCTTTTTAGACCCAAGTCCAGCCTCCATTATAAGAGTTTTAACCCAAAAGTGAATCATTAATATTAAAATAGTATTATAAAATAATTTTAATAATATATATATATTAGAAAATATCCAATAATAGCAAAATATTTGTAACTTATTGAATATTTAATGGCATATATATAAACCTTATTTTTTTATTGCATTTTAATCAATTTTTTAATGAAATTTTAACTCAAAAACACTAAGACCTAAGTCCAGCCCCATTAAGAGAGTTTTAACCAAAAGCAACCTCAAAATTAAAAAAAAAGTATAACACAAAATAATTTTAATAAATATAATTAAACGAAGAATGGCACAATATTAGTTAGTTAGTGATTTTTTAATGTGGTAAAGACATAAATAAACCCTTGATATAATATTATTTAAACTCGAATTACCCTAAAACACAAGTTCATTATAAGAGCTTTAAAACGAACTCATTGATGAAGAAATAATAATATAAAATAATTGTGATAAATATAATTAAAGCAATAATGACAATTAGTTAGTTATTAAATGTTTAATGTGTTAAAAACATAAATAAACCCTTAATATATGTAATAAGACCCTAAGACCCAAGTCCAGTCCCCATTATAAGAGTTTTAAACCCAAACCGATCTCATTAGGGCCTCAACGCTCTAATTTAAATAAATTACTTCAATTTTTCGAGCCTTAACTCTCAAGTGTTGGGGGCATTTTCTAATTGTCGAGCACCGGAACTGTGGCAACCCTGGCGGAAAATATTTTTGTAATTCAAAGCGGACGAGGGGAGGCGGGAAGCGAGACGAGAAACCAATCCCGAAGCCAACAAAACGTTCACCTTCTGCGGTGTCCCAGCCACCGCGGCACGCCCCCTTTTCTGCGATGCCTTTTCGGTCTGGTATTCCATGTTCCTGTTCCCATTCCTGGCTCCCTGTCCCTGCTAATAGATCCGCCAGGCTCCGGGGACGCCAGCTCGCTGGCAACTCCACGCCCCCCTGCGGCTTGGCCAGAATGTGTTTTTCCGAAAAGAGCCAAAAAAATAAATGTGAAAATGAAAATAACGCAGGGAAACCCCCAAAGCAGTGCACAGTTATTTTAATTAGAAACGAAGTAATTTGCATATTAAGCAGGAGATAAAATGAGGGAAATGGGGGAAAATATTTAGATGGGAAAAGGGCAAATAGATATAACTGAGGGAAAGATGTATGCAGAATTCATGGGAAATTGAGAAGTTCTCAAATTATGTGCAGAAAATGTAAAGGAGAAGCCAGGGTCCATCAATTGAAACTCAATACTTGGAGGGACTTAATTAATTAATTTTATTGTTAGCTAAAAGTTAAGTTAAGTCAGAGATAATCTTGGATTTTAAATAAGTTATATTTTCTATTGAAAAGTCAGCATTAATCATCTAATTGGAGACCACTTAAGTAGGCCTAGTTCCAAGAACTATAAGAACTTTTCCCATTTTGTGCCATTTTCTCGCTCCAGTGCCCGTCTTTAAGCCGGACACAAAATGGCAGAGAGTAAGCCCTGCCTAAAGCCAAGAATTAAGGGGATGCCTTAGATTAAAATTGACACTTAACTGCGATAATCGCCAAAAAGCTTTTTAGCCGTCGGCCAACTAAAGCGAGCCGCCGGCAGTTCGTTGGCAAAAGTCGAGAGCTGATGACGAAGGACGAAGGACATGTGCGAGGCAATCAGTCAATCACTCAGTAGACCAGTCACTCATTCGCTCATTCTCTGACTAACTAGTCAGTCAGTCAGTCAGTCAGTCAGTCAGTCAAACGAGGACAAATCAGAAAGTCAGAAGTCGTAGGACACTCGGCCTTAAAGGCCCCAAAAAGCCTCGAGTGTCCCGTGCCTTTGTCCAGCTGTTTATCCTGCTTTAGTGGGCACAACAACATCAAAGTGGCCGAGCCAAGGAAAATTCAATTTCAATTCCGTTTTATGCGCCAAAGGACATGCAAACTAAAACTGATTTCGAATGCAGCTCCTCAAACGGTAATCAAAACTCACCTGGAACCGAAGGTAGGCAGGACGATGGGGGCTATAAAATTTGAAGGAACCTGATGGCATGTAAACGGAGAAGTTAGCCGGCGCCAGGATGGGCCACTTCACCCAAAAGTGGTTGGTGACCAACTTTAAGCTGGAATCCTGGGATACTAGACATCAGTGAGTGAAGGAGAGGCGAGTACCCGATATCCTAGGAATTTTCGATAAAATGTAAGGCAAGCTTTCGAAAAATGAGGGTTCTGTGACATTGAACTTTAAGAAATACCTTTATCGTGTTTTAAACATAATTTAAGGATTTAAGTTCATTAGGTTTTTGTCAAGGATATAATTAAATATGTCAAGTTCACAAGCTTGGTGTAAATACTATATCATAATCACTGCTTAAAGTGATTTGTTTCATATTAATTTTAATACAATTTTAAATATATAAACTAACTTTTAAGATCATAATTAAACAGGGCTTAAATAGCACTACTTTTTATAGTGTTTCCCCTTGGAAATATTTTTTTTATAGTGCTCCCATTTTGAGGAACTAAAAACCTTTCCTGCCCAATGTTTGTTGAGGCTTCTCCGAAATGTCCTGCCACTTTTTGATGATTTTTAATTGACCACTTTGACAGGGCTAAATTTCCTCTCCTTTCCGCCACCACCAGGCCAGGCTATATAGGAAACTGTTTACGGAAAAGTGCCACAGCAAATCCCGGTCAAACAGACGCCCCGCCAGGAACCGGAAAACCGGCCATGCATCGTAAAAAACCAGGGAAATTTCCACATCATCATTATCAAAACACAACCGTGAAAATTATCTGCTCAAGTGAAGCGGCCTGCGGGACTGGCATGGAGAGGAGAGCAGCCAGCGGAGCAGCAGGACCTGTCCAAGTCCTAACAATGCCTCGTCCTCGTCCTCGTCGTTGTCCCCATCCCCTCGCCACTAAAGTGCTGGCCCAAAAGCATTTAGAGGCAAACTCTGCGACGCGTCAAATGCCTCACGGGCAACTTTGTTGGTAGTTCTCGTTCCCGTTCCCCGATTTCCCGGTTTCCCGCGTTCCCAGCTTTTCCACTTTCCCGGAGGTGGCTTGCACCGCCGCCTCCCTTTTGGCCTCCTTGCCATTCGCCATTCTCCGTGTTGGTTGTAACACGGCAAATAAAAATTGAAAGCAAATGAGACAGCAGAGGCAGACATGGACACGCTGTCGTCCGCTCCATCCAGGAAGCCAGCCGGGACGAAGCCAGCCTCTGAGCGTACACTGGCGAAAAATATCTGAATTAACACTAGATAAAGTTCACAATTTGATACCGGAAACAAGTAACTTTACAAGGCTTTAATTACGAAAATATTTATTTAATATATAGACTTGAAAGGGATAATCCTGTAAAAATGTTTTGGAAATAAAAACATAAAAATAAAATTTAATTAGATATTAGAAATCAAAATATTTAAATTAATTTACAATTTCCGTAGCTGTGTTTTAAACCCACGGTTTTAGACACGACTAACTAGCTAAGGCATGTGCGTATGCAAAAGAGATAGTAGAGATAGGAGGTTGCAACTTTATTGTCTAATAACTGTCATTATTATCATCCAATTGCGTTTAAATTAAATTGAAATGAATTTTATATTGCGTCTGGATACCACGGTTTGAGGCACGACTAACAAGCATGTGTGTGTGCAAGAGAGATAGAAAAGAAAGAAGGTTTCAGTTTTATTATCTAAAAATTCTCATTCAATTGAGTTCAAATTAGATTTTAGAAATAAAAACAAATTAAATTAATTCACTACCGCCATAGCTGTGTTTTGAACCCACAGTTTGAGCCAAAGCTAACCAACTGAGGCGTGTGTGCGTGCAAGAGAGATAGCAGAAATGGAAGGTTACAGCATTATAGCCTAATAACTTCCATTATTAGCAACCAATTCAGTTAAAATTTACTGAGTTGTGTCCTCACAAGGCAATCTATTTATATATATATATATGAATATTTATTTTTATCTATATATTTTTGTTATATATTTATTTTTACCGAATCGGGAGGCTATAGCCTTTTTATGCAGTCTTCTTCTGGATTTTGCATATATTTTCAGTTGGTTTTGAGTTAAGATATCCTTGTTCCCTATGGATTAAGCCCTCGACTTTTGCTGTTTCTTTTCCCAATTTAAAGTTTACTTAAAGTTATTTCTAATTTGCATTTCCAACGTTTTCTATCTCAGTGCATGCCAGTGAGCGTGTCTCTCCTTTACACCCGTGTCCTGTGTGTGTCCTGTGCCTTGACAGCTTGCGCTAAAAACGTTGAGTGTCTTGCGGGGGTTGGAGGCTTGTTCCCCCCGCCCAAGTTCCTAGGTAATGCGTGACAGAATCGCCCCCCTCGCTCTGTCCGCCTTGCCTTGCGCCTCCCCCATTTTGCGAATTCAAATTTGATGGCGGCTGTGGCTTCCTCCCCCGTTTCCCCTCATCCTCCGGGCAGCCTCCTCCCGAGCACCGGATGTGAGGCAACAGCAGCAGCGGAACCTGTCTATGTCGTCCTTTATGCCGCCGGTCCCTCGCCAACACTACCTGTCGCTATCCTGATCCTGACTCGGGCTGAAAGTTTAAGCGAATTAAATTATTTGCTTTTTAGATTTCAATATTTCCGCAGCTGAGATTCCAGTCAATATCCCATGGACGAGGGGGGCTGTTTGCCTGCCTGCCGGAGGCGGGGGCGGGGGGCGGTGGTGCGGAGGCGTGACTGGTCTAAATTGGGTTTTTATGATGTGTCTGTAATCATAAAAAGCTTTAGGGCAAGTACTAAACATTTGTTGAATGTGCATGGGAACCCATTGTTGGCTGTACATATTTCGGTGGGCAAATATTTTATATAATCTGCCAAGACTTATGGCGTGAAAATTCACCTTTTCCAGGGATTAAAGTGGAAAAAATAATTCCATAAATTTTAAAGGGATTTGCTTAAAGAATGAGCTTAATAAAAAGAGATTCCTGCTGAGGGCAATATAGTAAAAAAACGAACAGATTTAAGTTTTAAAGCAAATCAAAGCTGGAAAAATGTAATGGTTCGCTATTTCTGTTATTTAATCCATTTAAAGATTATAAAAACCTTTTAATATTTTTCAGTACAAGTAATATATATTTAAGCTTGATTTTTATACTAACATCTTATTTTTATGTTTAATGTTTGTAAAGTATAATTATCTTTAAAATTTTGCCTTTATTGCCATGATTACTTATAGCAGGGAATTATTATAATTATTCTCTCTCTGGTAAAATTTAGTTTTCTATTATAAAATTTTTTTTTTTTTTCTTAACTTTAATATTTTTCAGTACAAGTAATATGTATTTTAGCTTGATTTTTATACTAAAATTTAATTTGTATGCTTAAAGTTCGTAAAGTATAATTATCTTTAAAATGTTGCCTTTATTGCCATGATTACTTATAGCTGAGATTTTTTTATTATTATTCTCTCTCTCGTATATTTTAGTTTTGTATTATATAATTATTTTTCAGAAAATTGCCTGCCTAGAAATAACTTTTTAACCCAATGTATGCTTAATTTGCACCGATTTTCTTGGCCTTAAAAATTGCATACATGGCTGCATCCTTCGCTTTATCCTTCGTGACAAATTACCCCTTAATATTTCACATGGTCTCGCATTCAGCCAAAAAGCTTAAGTTGGCCTGGCCCACAGAATTGGCCGCCCCATCCGCCCTTTTCCGTCCAGCGAAGCAATTCTCAAATGATTTCCTAGCACGCTTTTGGGCCGAGCTTTGACGGTTGGAAAGCAAAAACCAGAAAAAATAGGAAAAAATAAAAACGAAGACTGTGTTCCGCCCAGTTGAGTTTCGGTTGTGGGCTCCTTTTCGGGTAATCACAATCATTAAAATAAATAATATACAAACAAGGACGGAGGCAGAGGCAAACTTCCTTCTTCTACTTTTTTTGGGGCCCGCCTTTTGCCATTTAAATTTCAACTCTAATTCAATTTTGCCCGGCCGCTGAGTTGGCCCTTTTGCGCTTTTTTCCTTCTAGGCCGTTCGTATCGAAATAAAGCAGAATTATTTCGAGTTGGGGGGAAGCCTTAAGCTTGATTATTATGAAGCCACTGAAAGTAAATTCTTTTTCCTGCAGCGCTGAATTATTGCAGCCAAAAGGAGCAAGTTTCCAGGGAGGAGTAAACTATTCAAGCGCGCACTCATTTACCATTTACCCATTTACCCCGCCCGGGTCGCTCGTGCTTCTGCTTCTCTGCTTCTGCTTCTCTGCTTGTGCTTCTCTGCTTGTGCTTCTGCCTTTGCTGTTTGCCGGAGTGAGCCAGTCCATTGCATGCCTCAATGGTCGCGCAAAACATGCCATCATCATCATCAAAGGGAAATTAACCTAAGCGGCCACGAAGCCGGCTGCTGTTCAGCTTGTTTTAGCCAGGCCCACACTCTCTGGCCAAGTCCGGATACCGATTCCAGTTCTGATACCGATTCCGTGTCCGATTCTGGCTGGGAATCTGAATGTGACTCTGACTCTGCGACGACCTCATGCTGAACTACAGCTGCGGGGAGCGCTTTGTGCACTTTAAACTTCAACTCTAAAGTTCTTAATTTACAAAAAAATATATATGGGTAATCATCTGGAAGTATTATAAAAATATGTATTATATATATTTATATATTATTATAAATATTATTTACCACAAAATTAACCATATTCTATAGCACCTTTATTAGCAAGAAAAATCTGGTAGTTTTCATTAAAATATTCTCAAAATCATATGTAGATTTATGGCTATCGTATTCTTTTTTTACTAATACCTTAATATATAATAAACCCTAATATAATAATAATATACATAATATAATAATACCTTAATATTTAAAAAGAAATTCTTAAATTGTATTATATTTATTATAATAAAATTTAAACATTTCTTTGTAAATATATTCCATATCTTGAATGAAATGTTAAGTCTTTAGCATTTATACTGAAAAGACAGCAAAGATATATACAATTTCCCATTGTATAGACTAGTTGCGACTTCAAGCTTAATTTTTTGTAGGACAACAATTTCCACCTTAATTTTTTTAAGTGTAACAAAGGTGTTCGAGTCAGCAAATGGCTGTGAAAAATCTCCTTCTTCCTTGCCCCTTCCGTCCCACGATAGTTTGTCCAAGCTCCAGGATGGGGGCTTGGCAGTGGGTTTGGCTAAGTCATGGATCGCCGTTGATTCGATGCTAATTGTGGGGTAGCTTCTGTTTGGTTTGGCCAGTGCTAATTGAACTCTACGTCCAGTGCTCCTGGCGGCCCCCTGAAAGGTGCTTATTGAGGCGGACTTTCTGACGGGAATGGCCACAAAGGTTGAGGGCATTGCTTGGAATTGACGCTCGATTGACTGCGCTTCTTGCAGCCTTTTAACTTTCAAAAAAAGTTGAGCATTTTATTGAAATCGAAGATAGAAAATAGATTTCGAGAAGATACGTATTATTTCTGGGAATCTGTAAAGAACACTGATTGAAAATAGCAAACTTGAACTACTTCTACTTCTTGAGAATATTTTGGTACCTTTGGAATACCATACCCCATATAATTAAGTGTTCAAGCAAATGAAATGCATTTTCTTCAAAAAAAGAAAAATATTTTTAAATACATAAAACAATCTCCATCTATCTATGTATTTATATCCAATATCCAATTTTTTCCAATAGAATTAACTCATTTAAAGCTAAGGTAAAACCGTGAGATTAAGCCTGTCGAGATTTCGATAATCTATTCATTTCATTTCTATGAATCTGTAAAGGATATTGCTTGGAATTATTACACTTTAACTACATTCTACTTCTTGAGTATATTTTGGTATGTTTGAAGTCCCATCCCCCCTATGTAATCATTTGTTTAAGCATTTTGTTCTCTTAAATATAAATGTTTAATTACATAGAACAATATCCATCTATAAAGATCTATGTATTTATGCTCCAATAGCTTAGACATCTTTAAAGCTAAGTTAAACCTTGAGATAAAGTCTATCCCCTGGTTAGCTAATAGCTAGTAGTACATACTAGTTAGTTGTAAACAGGACATTCTGCACGACAAGGATGATCATGCATTTGAATAAGTAATTTGGGCATCCTTTGCCGGAGGTTTTACCCCGCTTATCGACATACATTTCCACTGCAGCACAGTGGGGACTGGGGGCTACATTTCGGTCGCTAATTACCCGCGGGGCTTCCAGCCCCTTAACCCCTTAGCCCCTTAATTCTGAATTCCGCTTATTCACAACCCCGCAGCTGCCAGTTAACCCCTCAGTGCCCCGCCGTGCTGAGTGTCCAAAAGCGTGTGCGGCTGCTTTGGGCGCAAAAGCGGGACTTTGGTTTGGCTTCGCGGTTGACACTGTTTAGCGAGCGGATGCGGGAGCTGGTTAAATGAAGCAAGTGCACACAGGAACAGGAAGTGCGGGATCCGGGGGAGGATATGGAGGGTTTCGGAGGAGGAGGCAAGGATCTGGGTGACACAAGCTGAGCCTTATTAAAGGATTTCGTACTTAACGCTGGGCTGAGCACTCGCAAGGTGAGCGAGCGCGCGCACGAGCATATTGATAAAAATAGTCATTAAAAGGGTTGCGCCAACCCAAGCCCCTCCCCCCGCCTTTGTGCTTTATAAATACCTTTTAATTTAGCTTTGTGCAGTGAAACATATTTAAATTAAGGAGCAACGGCTTGTAAAATGCATCCCCACCTACGGACTCGTATGTGAGCGGGGGTTTCCCTTTTTGCCGCCGTTGCCAATACGGTTTTGTCATTGTCCAGTGGGCAACGCCTCCTCACCGAACTGGACTTATTTGCGCCGCCAAGCGTGCTCTCTTGTGGGGCTCCGTCCGGCCAGGACCAGTGTCCTTCGGTGTCCATTTGTCCAGTTGTCCAGCAGCAGCAGCCTGTCATCCGTTCGATAAAATTAAAACGTCTGCTCATGTGCACAGGACCTCCGATGCGAGGTCCGAAGTTTGCTCCTTTTGTTTATCGACTTGGTGAATGTCCTGCTGCCATGTCCTTCGCTCCACTTCCCGTTAACTCATTTGGCTCGCTCAGGGGTAAGAAGCTTACCTCATCTCCATAAGGTCCTTGGGACTCTTCTGCAGTTTTGAAATTTAAAGTTTGATATTCTTTAGTAAGTGACTTTTAAGATAAAAGGTTAAAGCTTTCTCTTTAAACTCTTAAGATTTTCTCTTTAATTTTTCATTTATGGAAACTTAGAAATAACAAGACATAACTCCACATATCTAGTTTTACCTGAGTAATCTTTGAACTAAAAGTTTGTTATATTTTCATGTGCATCTTTTAAGTCTTGTTTGTTTTTCCAAATATTTCCATAAGTCAGCGTATTACCTATTCGAGATATCCTTTCATTTCCTTGTCTTTCCTTTGTAATTTGCCTGGCCATCGTCGGCGACGTGGTCGTCCTCGTCAGCGGATGCACAGCTGCTGAATTTACAAGCCATTTTTTATGACAACAATTTTGCCAACTCTTCACTTCACTTATTTATCGATAATTGGAAATTGCTGCCACACAGTCAGCGGCAATAACAAAAACAGCAAAGGGGCGAAGCTTTGACCATTTGCATATGACATTCATTGACCACATTATCGGGTAGTCCCTGGCCATGGTTCTACTCCCCCTGGGTCCTGATGTGGGAGCAGTTCCCGTGCACATGCAAAAAAAATAACAGAAAGGTTAACACTCAGGTTGAGTTTGAATTAAAATGCTTATTAATTATTTATATATTTTTTTGAATTAAGCAAAAGCTGGAGAAATTAATCAAACGAAATTGTCATAGCAAATACTTTCGCAAACAAAGTAATTTTGGTATTAAATGAGCTAATTAAATATGTAATTAAATGAACTTATTAATAGTATGGCTCTCGTTAATACAGCTTATACAAATATTATAATTATTATTATGACCAGTAACGCATATGTATGGCCGCTTAATTAAATTTTTTAAAGGTAATAACAAGTACAAGAATTAAAAAGTACAAATATATTATGAATACAATTAAAAGTAGTTAAAACTTCATTGAAATTAAGAAAATTCTTGCTTAAAAGTATGGAGGAATTTTCTATAATGCCGGAAACCCCTGAAATATCCTCAGATTTTCAAAGCTCCCAAAAATTTGGGTAGAAAATTTGACAAGATATATCTTTTAATATGCAAGACTAAGTAGCAATTTCTGTGGCAGTGTGCTATTGATACACTGATTCATTGGCCCGACAATGCCCAACTGGAAATGTCATTATGGCCAAGGGCAGGTCTGTCGGTGGCAACAGTTCCTCACAGCTGACATTTATTTGGACCCGATGGAAACAATAAACTCCAAGCTTCCGCCCCGTTCCATTGGCTGCGGCTGCTGCACTCTGCCGATAAGCATTGATGCCATGTGCCCAGCGAAGGCATTGGAGCCAACACCCCCGGATCCCCATCGGCTCTGCCCGGAGCTCCGATCCCGTGGAGCACTCTGCCATTAGCTGGAATGGCGGCGGCAGCTTTGCGACATTGTGTTGCATCGTCGGGCGGGCTAATGAGTTGCTAATTAGACATGTGTGTGCTTAAATCTGGCTTTAAATGACAATGTGTCGCCGTTGGATGGCCGTTTTAAGTTTCAATTAGATGACGGCCATTCTTTCGCTCCGTGATGAGTCATGGCACGCCTGGGAATAGTGCGGAGTCTCGTTAAAGCTTTAAAGATAATCCAGCAATTGAATGACTGTATGAAAGTGGGAAGTATATTCCATTTTTCAGCATATATTATTCGTAATAAAAATCTACAAATGATTAAAGTCTCCTCATCAGTTATTTTTCTATCTACAAAGCTTTCACATTAATTTGCCATCCATTAAACCTGTTATTATCTTTGGAAATTTGTCTTCGCTCCTAAAAATAGGCTAAGAGTTATCCTTAAAAGGTTACCAGGAAACGGAAGCCAGGTGGACGCCATTGACGCCTTTGATGACCACTCAATGCAGCGCCACTTGACTAGCCGAAGTCAGGCTTGATTTTCCCTGAAGGATAGGATTTTCCCTGTAGGGTACCACCTCCAAATCCCTCTCCCCATAAGGCCTTCAACTTTCACTCGGCGCAGTGAAAGCCCGCCATGCGTCCCGATAGCACTTAAAGGGTTTTTGCAGCAGCAGCAGCCGCAGTGCAATTCCCGAGAGATTTTTATGCGCATAATCGTAATCATAATCATAATCCTTTCAAATCGTGTAATTAAAATGTGTGCATATAATGCTTTCAATTATAAATGCGAAAGAGAAGCGAGAAGAGGTATATAGAATGTGGAGTTTATGCCTAGGATATCGTGTATAAGTGAATACGTGAACTGACTACGGGATAAGGAACTATCAGATGCCGGATTATGTGATTAATTCTGTGAATAAAATTAATTGTGAATTGTGAAATCAATATAAAAAAAAAGGGATAAAAAAGGGAGCTCTATGGAGCTTAGTTAATTATATTTTTATGAAATTCATTTCCATTAAACCTTTATGAGTTTATGAACTTTGCATTGCATAAACACACCAATAGAAAGAGATAAAGAGAATAGCAATAGGGAATGTAATTTACATGCTTACATGTCGTTTCTCTCACTCCACCCTCTTCATTTGCCTCTCTCCTTATCTCCTCCCGCTCTCCCGCTCTCCCACTCTCTCTCTCTCTTTCCATCTCCCATAGATGAAGATAAATTGAAATTTCATTAAGAAAGTTATGTTAGAAAGAGACGCCTGCTGGTCTCCCTCTCTCCGTGGCGTCACTTCAAAATTGAAATGTGTAATGGCTGACTGGCATGCATGTATATGTGCGTGTGTGTGTGCCCATGTATAAGTGTGTAGGCGCACTTCAGCGACTTAATTGTGTCGCGTTAACGTCAAACACATGCAACAAACATGAGCAAACAAATGCTTCCGGTGCGAGTGTGTGTATGTCAGCAGGCATCGTGTGTTGACAGATCCAAGCCACCCAACAAAAAACCAACCCACCGCCAGCCCCCCTCATGCTCATAACATACAAAGCCACTCTTTTATTTTATGCAAGAAACACACGAGGAGAAAAAAAGCAGCACTCTCGCACATACAACCGCTCACTCGAGCGGCAAAACATATCCGCACACATCCGCTGTACCGCCGCCCGTCCCCAGGAATCTTTGTTTCCACAGCGAAAACACAGCCCCAGCAGCCAGGAGCTAGCAGCCAGGAGCCAGCAGGCAGAGCAGCCAACAGCCCATTGCCACCTGTCATAAATTTGCATGCGCGCAAAGGTTGAGCCCCATATAACACACATATTCCCAGTTTCAGGACAATAAGCAGGCGTAGCCAGAATACCCTTTTCCTGTTCTCTGTTTATTTTTTATTTATTTGTATACTGATTACTCTGAAAAAGAACAAACGATCCACAAGGTTCAGGGATTTAATTATAGAATAAAGGAATTTAAAAATTACAAATGTCTCTAGGTTGACATAAATAGTCAGGGTTAAATAAAAAGTATAAAAAAAAAAAATTTCAACCTACCCTGGCTTTGAGAGATTTCCAGACCTTTCAATTGACATTATTCTAATAAAAAATGTAGTCTAGATACCAAAGAAATCTCTTCATAATTAATTAATTCCAAAACCAAAGGCAGAGAAAATATACAACACAATCTAGGAGCTCTCGAACAAAAAAAAAATGGATAAAGACGATAATAATAATAATATTATTAATAGAAGATCATCTAAGAGTAGTTACTAAAAACAAAACCTAACTAGATTTATCTTTATTCTTCACAGAATACGGTATTAAAATCTTAGGGTCTTACTACACTAATTGAGAACATAAAATTCTTCTAAAGCAATGAAATTATTTTACAAATTATTATACATTACAAGAATGATGCTACTAAATATCCATAGAGATATAAAATACAACACTCTACTACCAAAAGCCCCCTCCATTCTCATAGGTTGTATATGCCCAATAACAGGTCTATTCATACCATCCATTGGCCCGAACCAATAAAAATGTAAGCTCACAAAGAGGCAGGGACAGGGACTCCAATAATACCGAATATCTGCGGGGGCCAAAAGGATTTTTCTAAGCTGAAATCCTGAACACATTCCAGCTGCCTCATCGCATGGCCTGGCAAATGGATTGAGCGAATCCGAGGAGCCTCATCTGGTTAAGGCAGTGACTGGAACATTTCGGATAGGCAGCGGCACTACATATCGCATAAAAGCAGCTGTTCCATTTTGCGACCGAGTTGGGGTATGGGGAGCCGGGGGCAGACGAGGCCTTATGCATAATAGACATATGTGTGTGAATGGCTGGAAAATCCATTTTCATAACCGGCTCCGGGACTCGGTCTCATCCCGGGGCTTGAGCGGCGATTATGACCAGGCTAAAAATACCGCGAGCACATGGAAATTTCAATCAGCCCACTGGCCACCAGGCATTGTTCGGGCCAAATTGGATTTTCATTGGGAGTTCGCAAGAAGCAGTATTGGCCTTCGTAGCTCCTCTGTCTTGGCCACATGCTCGTGGCCAGCAGCTGATAAGTGTTAAGCCTTCGAGTGCCTCGTGGGCTAATCAAACGACGACTGGCCAATCAATTTGGTGGCGAGCTCCCTTTTAATGAAGCCACCTCGTTATAGCGAAGGTTCACCCTGGGGATGTATATCAAGCAATAACGCAAATATCGCACCAACTCACCAGAATAGCAAGGAAAATCACAGAAGGCTCAATAAATAATTTGTTTGCTTTGGTAAACAGGACATCGTCTATATATACAAAAATATCAGTGCTCATAAAAAGATTTGCGCTATTCATCAAAACGTTTTCGATATATAAATGAAAATATCGATTTCATTAGCGAGTTTCTTTGTTAATATCAAAACAAGTTATATATACTGAAATTTTGTAGCTGTCCGTAAACATAGTTCGTTGCTCACCATCCAAGGACATCACCTCTTTATAATATCGGTTTACTTATCGAGGTTCGGGCTCATTATCGAACTTATTTCGATATATCGATATGTTGTAGCCATCGCTAGGCTCAGCCTGTTGCTGGTCAGCGAAGGCAGGGTGGTGTTGGTTTAAGGACGAGTGAAAAAGTGAAAGGCAGGACGATAAAGCGGACGGCACTGGACTCAATCCACCTTCCGCTTCCATTTTCCCAGTGTCCCGGCTGTTGTGGCCAGTTGACAGTTTCATTAGTTGGTTTACATGGCCAAACGGTAGAGGGGAGCGAGGGCAATGTTTGCACTGTATCGCCATGTTGTCCAGGATATTGGCTGGCGTTCTCTGTGGACGGGGACGTGGATGTGGGTGTCCCTGTATGCACGTCCATGTGGGTGCCTCGTTGTCACTGTGGCTCTGTTGTCCTGTCTTGTTGCGGCCCACACACACTGCCTCGCACCGGAAGTCGACTGATAAGTTTAGTTGGCATGTCCTAGCCGCATCCTTGTGCCTCCCTCTGGTGTCTGAAGATTAACCAGCTGAAAGCTTTCATAAGTTGATTTAAATCTTTACTTTTTCAGAGGGTCTGCCCCTGCCACTGGCCTTCCTCCTTCTTTCCCCTTGGGTGGTTCAATAAACTTTTATCGCCCAAGTTTTCAGCAGCATTATTGACAGTTCGACACACAGAGCTGCGAATAATCTGATATAATATATAGAGCTCTATCTGCAAAGTGCGCTTTAATTACATTGCTTTTGTGACTCCTTATTGTTACAGAACCTGTGAAAACTTTGGGTTCAGGATCTGGTTAAATAATGCATTTTCTTCAATTCAATTAGAAGACCTTTTCGAGCATAACCTTAAAAGCATAAAAGTTAAGTTAAAAATTATGACAGTGGGCAAAGACAGCGATTCTATATAAAATCATATAAAATTAAGTGTCCCTATAGTTAATACAATAAAAATGTAGTGTTGAAAATTCTATGCAACTCCTTAAAAGAAAAGTAGGTTATTAATATATTTCCTCGAAATATTGCTAAACTAAAAGGCACTTAAATAAAGCCTAAACTTTAATTATTTTAATAATTCCGAGGCTATAATCAATTGATCTTTAAACCAATAAATCCTTAGAGAAATCTGTGACAGCCTACTATTAAATATTAATGTGATAAATATAGCAGAACTTATCTAAAATAATTCAGTTATTTATATTATATTTAATTACATTTTAAAGTAGTTTTTTCGAATGCGGTTTTAGGGATTCTGATGGTCAGATGCCTAACCTAATCTGTACTGATATGATATGTAATAAATATAGCAGAACCTTTCCTAAAAATTTCAATTATTTTTATTATCTTTAATTACATTTGAAAGTATTTTTGTCGAGTGCTATTTTAGGTATTCTGATGGTCAGATGCCTAACCTAATCTGTACCGCTGTCAAGACAAACCAACGCCACTCGACGCTTAACCCTTTCGAGCACATATTCAAAATCGGCGTCATTCCAAATGGTCCAATCCGATTCCTACACAATCGAACACGTCTAACGCACAACAGACAAATATTTTCCTTTCGTTTTGTCCGTGAGCGCTCGCTCCGGTGACCCATAAAAAACGGACGGTGGCCGGGAACAAGGGTATCCCGAAACGATAAATGGAAAACAAAAAAACACGTTAAAGTGGAGCTGAGCAGAGCAGAGCTCTGCACGTTCAGGTACGGCATCCGTCTGTTGACCAAGAAGGTAGCCATGCAAAATTGAACAGGCTCTTGGCTGTCAGTGTCAGGCAACAACTCGAGTGCAGTGAAAACAAATAATATAATTCTGGCATATGTTTGTGAGCCTAAAGGAGGCAATTAAATAGTATTTAACAACACAAAATAATTTTTAAATCAATGGATTTGAAATCATAAAAAGAAGAGCCTAAAAGTATGCCACAAATTCGTACTACAAATAAAATGTGAGTAAATATGGGCACATTTTTCATGGACTTTAAATCCCGAACGATTTCTTTCGCAGTGTAATTTCGGTTTATACAGAATGTATTCTTTTCGTATTTTATATAACTTTTTCAGCTAGGAAAGCACATGATGATGCTGTTAGTGTCACTCCCCTGGGAAAATGTAGTGCTGACCTAAAATTATCAATTAAATGCCTGTTTCTTGCAGTGACAAAGTGCAAAGTCGTTATACAACACTTTGGTACACTGTGCTACACACAAAATTCGAATACCAACAGCAACACCAACGGCAACGCCATCGCCAGCCTCCAATTGTTCCTCCCTCTCCCCACTCGCTCGCTCTGCATATGCATGAGACGGGGCCAACACGCGATGTATAGTCCTGTCCTGTCCTGTTTGGGTCCTCGGTCTCCGGTCTCACAGGATCTCCCCCGGTCTCCTCTTCCGGCCCCGGGTTATTTTTTCCAGAAGGCGGTGCCCATACGTGTCCTTTGGTCATCATCGAGTTGAGTTTGGCATATGTGTGTAGCTCTGTTTGCTGGTGCCTATAAAAGTGAACGGAAGTTAATACGTTTACCGTTTGATGCCCTACATTGAATGGCCAGGTATATTAGAGAATAAATACCTGTAGGCCATGGTTAGGAAATAGAGTTTTGAAAGGGAAATAATATCTCACATATATTATGTACTTTTTACTTTATTAGAATAGTGTTAAAAAATGCTAAAACGGTTTGTGTTTTAGAGAAAACAAAGTGACAAAAAATGTAAATTACTTTTTTTAGATATCTTCATAATGGACTTTAAACCTTAGCGTTCTGCAATATACGTTTACCGTTTGATGCCCTACATTGAATGGCCAGGTATATTAGAGAATACATTTCTAAAGGCCATGGTTAGGAAATAGAGTTTTGAAAGAGAAATAATATCTCATATCTGGGCGGGAAAATTATGCACTTTTTAGTTTATTAGAATAGTGTTAAGGGTTTGTCTGTTAGAGAAAACAAAGTGACAAAAAATGTACATAACATTTTTTTAGTTATCTATCTAGTTATATAATTTACTTTAAAACTTAGCGTTCTTCAATATATTATTGAAATAATTTCCTTACTGAAATCTTGGTATTGCTTTTTCTTCTATTCTCAGTCCATTAATAATTATTTGCACACTGTAAGCTTATCAGCAGGGGTGCCACAGAAATTGCTATGAATTTAAAATCAATTATAATTTGACTTAAAAGTATGCTCCAAAAGGCTGTATCTGATTTTTATTTTATGCTAAGACTTTTAGCTACAAGATAGAATGATACTACAGAAACCCCCTTTCAGATTTAGGTATTTTAATAAATAAAAAACCCTGTGTAGGTTATCCTATTGGTATTCGCTTTCTTTTGTTTCCGCTTCAGCCATTTAAAGTTCCCTATTTAAAAAAGGACATCAAGGATTCAACTAAACCGACTCCATTGCCAGCTCTGTCCCTGTCGCGCTGCGCAGGTGGCGCAGTCTACATTGTTTTGGAAAGCCCTTGTTGCTGTAGTGTGTTTGTTGTTGGCCTTTAGGGGGGCGGCCAGGCCCGAAATTGAATTGCGTTAATACGCTTATGGCATATACGATTATGGAGAATGGACCAAAGGATATGGCCAGCGGTTGATGTGGCTCTGTAATAAATGGCCTAAATAAAAATGCATATGAAAATCTATGATAAAACAAGCTAGAGTAACGAACTCTTCGAATACAATATACCTCTGGTAGGAGGATTATATCTAGCTCTTCTCTTGCTAGTCCGAAATTGATTTGGGATTCAATTAATGTAATGCCACTTGATGCTCAAATAATTCATTAAATTGAATAATTCACTTGTTCTGTTTATCTAATGGTTAATAAGTTATTTATAGAGAAATGCCTTTCATTTCACACAATTATATGGTTTCAGCATAACAATTATGAGCTTGTAAATCTATTATTTACAGGTGTATCAATGCGCTGATAATTCGTTTGAATTACAAAATAATATAAAACTATAACTGCAGATAAATATTTTCACAGGTAACTATTTAAGGCAACGAATTTATTCTTTCTTTTTAAAATTGTGTGCCAAAAAAGTCAAGAAATCTGAGGCATTTGTAATAAAAGCATTTACGATTATGCCGCCGTCGTGTACTTACATCAAAGCGAATAAACCAAAGACTTGTACTCTTCAAGTACCGACGAGTACAGGGTATGCTACATAGGCATCAAATTGAGATTAAGTGCAGGCCAGGACACTTGGGACTGGCGGTGTTTATATGTAGAGAGATCGTATGTATACATAACACAGGTGGGAGGATACACATAAATGCATGAACATGATGGTGGATTTCGGTACGGGACACCCTGGGAATCGAGCCTCATACAACATTTATGGGCAGCAACAACATGGCTGTAATTGTTATGTTGGGCTTATGGAATTTACTGGGTATGCTCGCTTTTTGTTTATTCTGTTTATTGAGTGCCAGCGATGCTGCCGCTGATGCATACATTTTTCCTGCTCCACAGATACCTGGCTGCTGGAAATTATAATCCCGTAAGCATTTCCCCAGCTTCTCTGCTTTGAGCCTCCTTACGAGCCGACTTTATACTTTTCTCAATTACTTTTCTCTTATTTTCTGAGATTTTAAATTCCAACCTGGCACTTGGCCTAAGCCAAATGAATCCGCCTTGCTCATTGCCGTTGTCCTTGGCGAAATTGCATTATTATGTATTAGTTCTGCCCCGTTCCAGTGCCACCGCCAGGACCGCCTCCCAAATTCACCTGCTACATCTTCGACTGGAGCCTGGGCTGCCAGCTCCTTTGACATTTTCTTAATACACTAAAAGCCAACGTCATAGTTCAAAGTCGGAGCGGCACTTAGGCCACGGCAGATGCAGTGGCAGCGTCCGCCTCTCCTTCGCTCTCCCCCTGCTCTTCTCTTCTCAATATACACTGTCACAGAAGTTGCTAAGGATTTTAAATCAATTACTAGAATATAATAAGCTGCCAATTGGGTGGCAGTGCGCTAATCAAATAATATAATTTACATTTTATATTAGAAAAAGTATATACAAGTAAAGTATATATAAAAATATATAAGAAACCAATTAAAATGATGTCCAAATAAATGCTAGGAACTATTTTCTGTACGATTTTGTGGAGTATAATAATATATAATAATAAAAAGTTATATTTTATATTAAAAAATATATATATACATATAAAAATAAATAAAAATCAGCTAAAATTATGGTAGGATATATTTTTTGTAAGAATTTGTGGAGTATACAATTTTTTTTAAGTGCTCAGAGATTTCTATATAATTATTTTTATAAGGAACCGTTGAAACTCTGATTGACGGTCCTTATTATATAATTTTCCCAACTCAGTTCCTAAAGTAATGGGCTACTTTTAGGTAAAAATCCCATAATGTCTCTGAGTTGGCTAATAAGAAATTTTAACCTATATATCATATACATACAATCCATTTATTTAACATATATAGATATTCCTGTGGTACCCACCTTGATTTTGCCTTCTATCAATAAGCTACATATAAATATTTTGGTACAGATTGCCATTTTTGAAACCATTTTAGAATTTAAAGAACTTTTTTATAACTAGAAACACAAATTACTCGCATTGATAAATTAAACTAGTCAATGTAGGTGTGAAAATGTACAAAAAGTACAGAAATACCAAAAACTTTGTAACTATATTGCATAGCATTCTTTTAGGAAGCAAGCAAACCAGAGCTTAAATGTGGAATTAAAAAATAAAACACGGCTAATATAGTATTTATTATATTTTTATATTGCTAAACCACCTTAGAAGCTTCCTTATTCACTAGAAGCTGATAATTGCTTAGTTTCTTAATCTAATGCTATAACCTATAAGAATCGTTACTAAAATCTTCTTTGCTTTTTGCTCTCAGTGTAGATGCCTTCCTCCCCTATCCACTGTTCAAGTTCGTATTTTTCCTTATAATATTTCCACTTTGATTCAATTTCTTAATACCTTTAAGTTAACATCCGCTTTGGCAGGCACTTCCTTAGCGAGCAGTGAGAGCGAGCCAGGGACTTCCTTGCAATCAGCGCAACTGTAAATCACACAGACACACACACACACAGCAGTCAAGCGAGAACTATTAGAATGACACACACACACACACACACAGAGGGGCTCAGTTAGAGAGCGACACAACTAAAAATGGCATCGGGAAATGATGCTCGCTCGGTTTGGCCGGGGCATCCTTTTGTATTATGGATGTGGCTGTAACACGCCAGCAAACACTGCACACGCAGGACACACTTTTCCCCATCAGCGCCATCCTGTGCCCGGGATCCGTCTCCTGGTCGCAGGACGTGGCCAGGACGCAGTCCCGACCGCTTCGTCGCCACACTGACGGATATTCCGGTGCTTGTGTCAAACGCTTGTCATTTTACCCAGTCACAGTTACAGTCACCGTCATAGTGGCCACCCCCCTTCAAAAGGAACTCACCCCCCTCACACACACTGTACTGTGCTGTGCTGTGTCCTCCTTTTATCGGCTTAAAATGCGAAAATTGCAAATAAATACGCTAAAGTTTCTCCTAGTCCTCGACAACGAGCACTTCGTCCTGCTGCCTTGGCTGCTAAATTATTTACTTGGTTTTTATTTGACGTTAAACGCTCGGGACTTCAGCTTCGATTGTCGAAGTGTGCACTGGTTGCACTGAGAAAAATCAGCAGGACTTGCACTGAAGTTGGGGTAAACTATTATTATTAAACTATTAACTTTACTATAAACTCTTTATATTCAGTCACAATAACTACCTACATACTCTTGTGATATTCACCTTCTTAGAAGCCACTTAAACTCTTTTTAATTTGTAAATATTTTCATCTTTAAGATTGACTTCTTCCAGTGCTATCTTAGAGCTGCAGATACTGGCACAAAAGATGCGTGCGAGATACAATTTCGATCGTTAGCTCAATGGCTCGTGCCATTTGCCAACGTGCAAATCCTCCTAAATCAGGCCCGTACCCGGCGCAGTTGTAGTTGGCCATGTTCATTTCGTGTACGCGCCACGAGTGCTGTCCAAATAATGGCTGGCACCCATCCATCCATCCATCCAGAGATTGCAGGACGAAGGAAGTCTGGGCAGCGCAGGATCCACTGCCAGGACGGGGTCCTCTTCCAATTCCGCTTGTTTGACGTTGTGTTGAGTGGAAATGGAATTGATGTTTTGGGGCGTCTTGGGGGTGTGGGTCCCGGTTAGATGTTAGCCAGTTTGTTATCGATAAATATTCATTCAGACGGTGATTGCTGTGAAAAGTCCCCCCTCCAGCTCCGTACCCTCTCTCTTTTGTTGGTGTTGGTGTTTCCCCGGGCAACCCTTTAGCACCTCGAACCCCTGCCTTTACCCAACCCTCTAAAGGCCCAGGAAGAGTTCCATTTTTGAGGCGCGGCATGTGTCAGCCTTTGACACATTTCATTTAAATTTTGTTCCTCGTTTTCCCCTTCCCCTGCTCGCTTTCCCAGCTTTGTCTGCCGCTGCCCATTGTCCATTCAAATGTGAAAAACATATCGGGTTTGCATTCAATTTTCCCCCATAGCCACTTTTTTTTTTGCACTTTTTCGGGTCGATTTCCCAGCCACGTGCGACGGGAGCAGGCTGCATGGGCAGTTCGGCGGCGAGCCGGGCCGGGATGAGCTGAACCGGGCTGAGGGAGTGCTAAGCAAACACAGCAGGAAGCTGTTGGCAAGGAGTTAAGGCGATATAATTAGTTACTTTGTGTCCTTGCGGTCGGCCAGGCTCCCAGCTACTCCCCAGTGCCAGTCCCAGTGCCAGGCCCAGCGCCAGTCCCAGCGCCAGTCCCTGTCCCGTGTCCACTTGTGTCTGGGAGGCGGATTTGCAGTAGTTTGGCGCGTGCCTTAGTCCAACGGATGCCAGGATTCCGGAACGGAATGGAGTTCCCAGGACGAGGACGAGGAGGAGGAGCTGGTGCTGTGTCTGTCTGCCTCGGTCGGAGTATTTGTACTGGTTGAGTGTATTTGCTTATGCTCTCTACGGTCTGTAGGGTTAATTGAATTTGCTTTTGAGGTTCCTTTTTATCGGGAAATCACCCTGTTTTGGTCAGCGGGGTGCAAGGTGGCCTGAAATACTTAAATTTGTGACCACACACTAGCATTCGAACTCTGATTTATAAATATTCATGAACACAATCGATTCTTCGAGCCAAATTCCCTTCACAGAGAAAGCATTCTTTATATTTTTGCAGGATTAAAAAAAGTATCAAAGATAATGCAATATTACAATAATAGTGCTAATTAAATGCTAATTAAAAAAAATATTTAAAGCTTTAGTTTAAGATATTTGCTGTGTAATTTAAATATATTACAACATATTAAAATAATCTTCCTTTGCAAGTAAATTAAATACCTTAAACAAAGTCCTTTCATCAGCAATAAATTGTCTATTTTTCCTGCCAATATAATCTAAGAATTAATATAATTATTATACATTTTCATTCTATTTTAATCTTATTTTTCCCTCTAAAAAAGAATTAAATAAATATTTATCCTGCCTTCTGTAAACTTAATTAAATATTTACCTCTTATATTTCTTTCCTTTTTGAAAACAAATTGCATGCATTTATTTATATAAATAAAATAATATTTGTAAGTTTTTACTCACTCAAAGCCATTGGACCATTTTGTTAATTTAACCAATTACCTTTAACCGGACTGCAAAAAATTAAACTACCGTAAATGCAGTTAAGCTATATTCGCATTAAAAAAAAAAAACAATAATACAACAAACTACAACTGATATTATTCCACTTTTGGTTTTGACTGTGCTCACTTACGTGCCAAAAAAGTTTTAAATTTGCTTTCATAGCCTTTTCAACTTTTTGGTTGGGTTATGTTTATATATATATATTTTTTTTTTCGGCTGTGTGTATACAATTTTGTGGCAAATTAAATACACAAGCCAAGCGAGGCAAACGCACACAATAAAACCTACGCTGGACTATACAGTTGCGGTCATACTTATGGTAATAATATTAATAGATTTCAGCAAAGAGAAGAGTTTTGTGGTCAATAAATATACTATTGCTATATATTTCTACTAATTAAATAGAAAGCAATTTTACTATTTGATTATTTTTTAAGCGTTAGCCATCATTTTTTTTAAGACATCTTTGTTAGAAATTTAATAAACTTTTAATATAGTTATTATTTAATAACACGTATTTCTCTCAAAAAAAATGATTTTACTAAAGTAAAATATTAAATTTACTTAACAAATAATTTATGTATATATTTTACCAAAAAATCTTATATTTTTAAGTCTCAATAACAATTTTTAAAACTATTTAAAGGAAAGTGCACTTTTTAACATTTAATTATGACATTACAGGAATAAAATAAATTATTTAAAGAAAGGTATCTTATACGTTAAGATATCCTTGAATTTTAGCACAAATAAGTAATGATTTTTCATTGCTATTATCTTGCTCACAGCTGTATGTGTGAAACACCTCGCTGAGAGTCTGGGCGCAGTAAAGTATGCAACACAAATTTCGGGGTCGCGCTTTGCGTGCCACATTTAAAGCTTCATAAGCGGTCGCAGCTGCTCGCCTTTAACGCAGTGTGTGTGCGAGTGTGCGAGTGTACTGGTGTGTGGGTGTAAGGGGAGCTGAACACACTCTGAGCCAAACCTTGTGCCAGCTTAGCGGTTTAAAGTCTTGGCAGTCAATCAAGAAAATGATTAGATAAGTTTCTTTAAAATGATATTTGAAACGATAATGGAAGAATAGAAGGGCTGAAAGCTGGTGATTAATGCATTTTTCTAAGCCTCAGGAAAATATTTCTTTTCAATTTACATTTTAATTAGAGACATGGTCATATTTAAAAAATAAGAAACACTTATTTCAAACTCTCTCTTATATTATTACTTCTTTTTTAAAATTGCAGATAAACGGGATCCATTCAGTCCCAGAAAAAGTAAGTTCATTTCCAAATATTAAGTCTAATATTAATATATTGATATTATATATATATTTATTAAATATTTAGCTACAATCTATATTCAGCACTTGCCAAGGAACTTGTCATTTGGCACTTAAAGGAGTCCCTGGGAAAGCCCCGAGGGTAGGAGGCTGTCTGAGCTTTAAGCGTGCTGCTCTGTCTGGGTCCTTTGTGGGGGGAATTCATAGCCTCGTCTCCTGGTTTCCTTAGTTTCTGTTCCCCTTTGTCCTTTGAGTCGCAGAAAGGCGAAAGTTTTGCCTTCAATTTAGTTAATTAGCAGGCTCACATGGTCCCCGCTTTTCCATTTTTCCCTCACGAACTCCTTATCGCATTATCATCTGTAGCTGTAGCCGTCTTCTGGGGCCATTTAAGTTATCCTTTTTGGGAAACTTTTCCTCACGCACTGCTTGCCACTTTTATTTCAATTTTTAGCCGCCGCTTTTTTGTGTCAAGACGGAGATTTGAAGTCCTTGCCTCTTATCAAATAGTGTAAGCAAGTTCCAGCGCACTCGGCACGGCCACATAAGGAGGCTGGCGTATCCTGCTGGTCCTGCTGCTGGTCCCGGGTCCTGCCTGGGGCAGAGCCGGTCATATTTTAGCTGATAGGCAAAACATTAAGCGGATTAGTTTTGCTGGCTGGCTGGCCAAGCGGGAAAAGCAAGAAAAGCTGCAAACGGGGCTCCTGGGCGGCGAGACGGCGGTTCAGGTGGGTCAGCCCATTAGTGTGTGTGTCCCCGCAAGGATACACAGGGCTGCGCAGGACTACACAGGACTATACAGGGATACGGGGATACGGGGACACAGGGCAGATGGCGGAGTTCGAGCTAGTTATAAATTGTTGGCTATTAGTTAAATGAACTTGCCGCCTTCTTGCTCAAGCACGGCTTTGGCCATTTCAGTTAGCAACCACTAAGCCACTGAAAGAGGCCAGCGCAAATAGATTTGCATTTAAATGTTTCCTAAGAACTTAAAGCTTATGAAAGGTGAATGATTCCCGGGGGGAGCTAAGGAGATAAATTGAAATAGGCAAAGCCAGGGAGCGGAAAGGATTAAGGCCATATTTAGTAAGTTTGTTCAACAAGTGGGTCTAATAGGGGAAGCTCTTCAATGATCCTTAAAGTATAATATGCTTTCATATGTTCAATAAATTATTGAACCCTTATATTTAAATATATTTTCTTTCATTTACTGATATTTTAATACGCATTTTGAGGTCATTTTTGTAAGTTATTTAACTCCCTAACTCATTTAGTTTCACACTATAATTATTTTTGATTGGGATTCTAAACTATATACTACTATTTCTATAAATTGAATTGAATATTGTTTCTAACATATTCAAATACCTTTTTCATCATTTATATATATATTTTATACATATATTTTAAGTTATTTAACCCATTAATTTATATAGTTTCAGTTTCCCTTAGCCAGAGTTCGTTACTTTAACACTAGATTTATATAAGGTTGTAATTTAAAGTAAGAACTACTACTTCTTTTTTTAGCATGCATTAAATTGAATTGAATATTGATTCTAACAAATTTTAATACCTTTTCCATCATTTACTGTTTAGTTTTTTAACTCTTTAATTTATATAGCTTCCGTTTCACTTAGCCAGAGTTGAGTACTTAAACACTAGATTTATATATGGCTGTAGTTTTAAACTAAAGCTACCATTTCTTTTTGTATGTATGAATGAATGTATTAAATTGAATTGAATATAGTTTCTAACATATTTTAATACCTTTTCCATCATTTACTGATATTGTTACATATATTTCAAGACCTTTTTTAAGTTATTTAACTCTTTAATTTATATATAGTTTCACTTTCCCTTAGCCAGAGTTCGATACTTAAACACTAGATTTATATATGGCTGTAATTTTAAACTAAAAACTACTATTTCTTTTTTTTGCTGGCATTAAACTGAATTGCATATTGTTTCTAACAGCGCAGGCGATTCGCCCATCAGCACTTTTTGTGCGTTTAACAAATGCTTTTGTTCACTTGAAACTACTGTTCCCTTTTAATTTAATTAGATTTTAGTGAAGCTACAGGATATAACACTTTCATTTAAATTTAATTGAATGCTGTAGAACATATTAGTACTTTATATAATATGTTTTGTTTAACTTTCTCTGCCATCTGAGCTTTGTGCTCACTCGAGGCTTTGTTGGCTGATTAAATACAGAAAGCTGAATTCGTACTTGGGAATTTTATCTGATCGTTCAAAATAATAATGGATAACTTAGAGAAATATGAACCAATCTATATTAACTTGTCTATTAGACCTGATTGGTAATACAAATACCACATGATAGGTTTCCTTAAATACTTATAAAACTTTTTATAAAGTGAGGATTTTATCTGTAGACATTTACTAAGCTTCGGCCTGGAAAATAAATATCAAACTTCTCTATGTAATTTGCTCCCTATTGTATTTATCAAGGTAATAACCCTCCTCCAATGAACTTGAGTTAGCTTTTCCCATATAAGCCTCCCAGAAAAGAAAAACCATCGGAGTTATCAGCCAGAATTTGTGTCAATGTAAATGCAAATTGATTATGAACTGGACCAGTATGCCGATTTGCATAATCCGAATCGATAATGAGTGTGGATTGTGTAGTTATTAATTGGGCGTGGGAGTGGGCGGAAGTGGGCGGAAGTGTGCTGGCAGGACTCCCAATTGGCGGCAATCGAATCCGGCTATATTGACAATTTTAGCCGCATTTTCATGACAATTAGAGTTCATTCAAAATTCAGGCGACCTAGATTGGCATGTCAAGCTGCTCGGTGGTGGCAAGTGGCTTCTGCCGCTTTTTAAGCCAACCTGCAACCGCAGTCAGTTAACTTTTCTGGCTGCTAGAAACCATTTTGTGGGAATATGTCAAAGCTTTTCCCTCTCGATTCCCCTCGATTCTTCCTTCAACTCGGTTTGTTTATTTATGAAACTCAATTTTACCTGCTCAGGTGGGGGCTTATGTCCACACACACACACACACACACACACGCAGTCAAATGAGATTAATAATAATTTAATTAAAACTCGTGGGCTTAATGCATTTCGCTTGTAACGGACTTCAATGGGAGCCCGGCTCGAAGCCAGCTGGCTGCCAGCTCCCCCTCCTTTCCCAGGATTTTGTATATATTCTTTTTTATTCACTTTTTTGTTTCTGAAATGAAATTTAATTAAGTTTTGCACTTATCGTTTTTACACATCGCACACACACAAAGGCCAGCCCTCGCCCCTCAAACGAAAGCTGAACTACGGCCGAGTGCCACATTTGAATGCAAGTGCCACGCCCACGCCCATTGACCAACGCCCACAAATATTTTTGCGCCCAGTGAGTGCAGAGTGCACAGTGCAGAGCGCAAGGCCCTTTTTCGCCATTTTTAACTCGGAATGTTTTGCTTTCGGTTTCCTTTTATTTTGAATCAATTAATTGACTTTACCTTTGTGCCCGCCGGCAGCTGCACCTGCACCTGCCCCTGCATCCCATATATACTTTTGTACATATGTATATAACAAAATAAATATACGTATTTAAATTTACAATTAAAGGAACGAAGAGATTTCATAATCTTGGTTGCAGAAATTAAATCTTTTTAGCTGGAAAATATACTATGTTTTATAAGCAACGCTGATTGGGAATAGCAGAGAAAACTTTTTATCTCTTTAACTTTTATGAATAGCATCAATACTTATATAGCAATAGGAAAATTATATATAAATTTCCGGCATTCCCATATATTCTTTTGAACACATGTATATAACAAAATAAATATACGTATTTAAATGTTAAATTAAAGACACGCTCGCCACAATTTGAATTTTTTTAGGGTGGAAAAGATAGATTTATTATAAGCAAGGCGGATGGGGATTTAAAGAGAAAACTCTTTAATTCTTTAACTCTTTAACTATTATAAGCTTTTGTTTCGTGAATAGCATAAATACTTATATAGCAACAGGGAAATGAAACACTATTTACCACCGATTACTTTAAACCAAATATATTTATATATTTACAGGACATAATGTTTATTTATATTTTCCTCCTCGACGTGAACATAAAAATAAAAGTTTATTATTCGTTTATACTTAATAATATTATCCCAAATTGATTGCAATAAGACAAAGGTTAATAGGACTTCTTAAAATTGTTAAATAATAATAAATAAATTACTAATTCAATCAGAAATAGTTAAACAATTATGCTTACTACATTTCCAATCAAAAATCTGAACAAGATAAATATATTCTTAATAAATTCAGTTTAAATCTTATAAATTGAATGTTAAACTCTTGATAATTATATAGTACACCTTAATATAAAATGAAAAAAATAAGCAAAGCCGAAAAAAACTCGTTTCTTGTATTAAAAAAAATCCAAATATTAGTAGAACTCCGAAATCTATTTAGGAAATATATTTTAACTTTAACTTTATTTTTCTTGTTTTATTATTACTTATTGTGATTTTATTCATAATAATAATTCCGAGGGAGAATTTGTGGTTTGTTTTTCTACAATACCTGTACTAAGCTCAATTCAAATAAATACATTATAAATAATAATAGTTTTAGTAAAAATCAACGAATAGTTTTCAAGATGTAAAATGCAATTTAAAGCCAAGGACTTAGTTTTATAATTACAATTAAAACTTAGAGTGCCCACTCGAGCAAATTAAAATGTTTTAGGAATTACTGAGAATACATTAGGGACTCCAAATACATATTTAATACTGCAAAATCAGCATTATCTCAATTAGATTTCCCCGAAATTTCCTCGAACCCTTGTTAACCCACGCAGGTACAAGGAAAATGTGCTATTTGAAGCGTTTCAAGGGAAAACTTTCGTTTGCCGCTGCAATTTTCAACTAATTTTCACTGCTCCTCTGAAGGTCATTTTTAAGGGAAGCGAAGGGGAAAATGGGGAAAATGGGGAAACCTTCTGCTCCAATCAGAAACACAGAAATCCCACCGCATTTGGATCTAATTTAAAATGTTGATTTTCCCCCGCTGCCTTTGTTATTCAGGTTTTTCTCTTTTTTGATGCCTCAGTTATTTATAATGGACTAAAAATATTTGTGTAATCCTTTGCTGCTTTGCATAATATTAATTGCATAATTTAATTTAAAAAGCAATGCATTCAATGATATTTGTAGTTGTTGCCCCCAATTTTTGCGCGTTATATTTTAAGCCCTTTCATTAATTTGCATCCGAAATAACGAGGTGGAAAATCGAGGACAAATTACAACAGCCGCGTCCAAGAGAATAGTGTCGGGTAATTAAAAAAAAAATTTAAATTTTATTTAAATAAAAATTCATTTCAAATAGGAAACTATTTTAAGAAGAAATAAAACACTTTATTTTATTGTATTTTTTTTTTTTTTTTTAATAATTTACATAATTTATTTTATAATTTTATAATACCCAGTTTAACTCAAAAGTTTAATAATAATAATGTCAAAGATTTACCGATTCTCAGTTAGTTTGCAAAATTTTTAAAACAAAACTATTGCAGTGCTAAATTTTCTAAGTGTACTTCATGGGCTTTCTATCGGAATTTCAACTGTAGTTAAAAAAGTTTAAAATTTTATTTCATTTGAATAATAAATTTTTTAGAAAGTTTTGCGCATTATAGACAATTTTTAAAATTTTTTCCAAATAAAAGTACATATATCTAAGCGGGTTATGAATTTATTCAAAAAATCTGACAACAGCCCCACAGTGCAGCGCCATGTTATCAATCCACTCAATTCCGCACTCACTGGCACTCGCTCTCCAGCACAGTGCTCAAAAACGATCATGCGCAGATGAAGCAGCACTAAGTGCGAGCGGGCCAACCATACCGACAGCACAAACAGAGTTGAATGCTGTGCAAGCAGAAGAGTAAGAGAGGAATGCGCAACAAAAACAATAATAGCCATAATCCTCTCTTTGGTTGAGTGGAAAAGGCAACGAAACGTGCTCTCTCACCAGAAAACACCCCCCGCCTGTTCCTTTGCCTACTTTCGCCACTGATTCGTACGTGCACCGGTAATGCGCGAGAGAGAGAGAGAGCTCGCCGATCTGCCGCTCTCGAGTGGAAATTTGGAAATTCTACATGATTTTACAGAAAAATGGGGTCAAATTCGAAAATTCTACAAGAACTAACAGAAATATGGGGTAAAATTCGGAAGTTCTACATGGTTCTCATCGTTCTCAGTCTCGAGTGGAAATCTGTCGTTCTCTCTCTCGATTGAAGAATCTCCCACTCTCTCGAGTTGAAACTCACAGCGTGAGTGAATTCGACCTCCCTCTAACGAATGGCGGAAACAGCTCGAAATTCGAAAAAAAATTTCAGCGAAGGCGGTTGTGTCGCGGATAAATAACGGAAATAACGGAATCAGGAAAAATAAGTGAAGAATATAGTATATTCGATTCCGGCAAGATCTATCAGTTCTCGGTGTGTTAAGCCGAATATCCGCAAATATCCCAATCCGAATTAAAGCAATTGGCAATTGGCAATTGGCGAATTGCATATGCAAATCTAAAAAAAAGTGTGCGAAGGCGAACGAAGCTAAAGGAGGCGAGAAAACAGCGGAGAAGTGTGAATAAGGAACACAGAAGGAAAGAAAAAATAAAAAACGTGTAATAACAGTACGAATTCCGAATTCCGATTCCGATCAACGGCAGAAAAAACGTGAGCTTCCCTTAATTTTTTGAGTTCTCCAGAACGGTGTTTTGTGTTTGATTAACAACAAATTAAGCATAATTAAAGCGTTCTCTTCCCCCACCTTCCTCTCTCAATCTTTCTCAATGTTTCTCTGTATTTTCTGTGTATTTTACCCCAACCGGCAAAAAGCCGTCGCGTGTTGCTGTCTGTCTGTGTCCGTATTTGTGCGAGGGTGTGAGTGCGACTGTGTGTGTGTGTGTGTGTATTGTATACAGCTTTTTTTACACTTTGTGCAAAAAGAGGAACGAAATAAGTCGAGAATCCAGCATCCCAGCATCCCGGCCAACAACAACAACATCCACTCAAATTGATTTTTGTTCTCCTGTCCTCCGCTCTCCTTTCGCTGCATACCTCCTCCCCCGCCTCTTCGACGTTGCTATTCTTATTCTTATTCGCCTTGTCGCGTTCTCGCTCTGTTGTTTTGCTGCTCTTTGTTGTTATTGCTGATTCCCTTTGTGCGCCTGCATTCGTGCTGATACCCTGTTAAAGCTGAAACAGTCTGATAAGCCCAAGCGCCAGCCTGCCGCCCTTATCTCGGCAATGGCCAAATATCCTGAATTGGGGGTATAAACAGTTGGCGCTGCACGCGCATTTTCTTAAAGAGGTCTGGATTTTGTAGTTGCTCCTCCACTTCCCTCCGAAAACCAGTCCCGACATGCTCTCTATACCCTGGCCACAAAAAAGGTTGAAAGAAGAAAAAAAACGCGTCTCTGTTTTACGCGCGTCTTTGCCTCGGTCGCTCTTCCGCTCTCCCGCTCGCTCTCGCTCTCTGAGCGCAAGTCGCTCTTTTCGCTTTACGCCAGACAAACTGGCTCTGAGTGCACTGGTGTGCGTGTGTGTATGTGTGTATGGCGTCGCCGTGCAGTGTTGCAAAGCGCCGTCCAGTTGGGATTTGTAATTTCTAATTGGCGCGTTTTTCATCTCTTCCTTGTTTTTGTTGTTTTGCGTATTCTCCATTCTCCGTCTCCGCCTGGCTTATAAGAATCAATTTCTGGCAGCCCTTTTCATTTTCCCTTATTTTCGGCGCTGTGTTTAATCACTTCCGCTTCGTCAAACGAAAAAAAAGGCGTTGCCATCGCTCCTTTTCGCCACATATTCGCACACCCAAATATATATAAAGGCCTTATCAGAGACCCTGCCAAGGCAACAAATTCCTCACGAAAAAAAAATATAAATAAAGAAAAAATAAAAAGAAAAAGGTAACTTTTCGCAGCTTTTTTCCGCACTTCCCCATTGTTATTTTTGCTGCCTGCAGCTGGGGAAACTCAACAGTGATTACTTTTCGCTCGCTGCACTCGAAGACGGATTTGAATCTGCCGCTATGCTACACGGAAATAAAAAGCTTACTTAGTTACCAGATACAATAAGAAAAATATTCATATATAAAATATATCTAGACTCTAGTTGCTGCATGAAAAATAAAGGTCACAGAAACTTTACAAAGTCATTTAGTTATTTCAAAAATTAAATAAAGTTAAATGTAAAATATTATAATAATTAATTCTGTCTAAATGCTAACAATCCAAAGTACATATCTTTATAGAAATCAAAGCGAAGCATTAAATTTAAATAGGACATGGTTAAGAATAACAGATGGGTTGTTGATATTATTAATTTTAATTCAATTTAATCATTGATACTTACCTACAACATATATATTTTTTAAATGCAGTATGCAGTCACCAAGAGTATTGTTTTTTATAATCAAAATTATTCCTATGCTTTATACTGATTTATACTGACAAAAAATTAGAATATTTAAAACGTTTCGAAATGTTTATCCAGCATTTCAATTTAATGTAGTACTTTTTCCCTAGTGCAGCCTCCGCAAATCCCTGCTGACGCCGCCCCTTTGCCCATTTATTATTTTTGGAGGATATCATTTACAATATTTACGAATGGGAGATGCTTTTGGGAGTTCAGCTCTGCTGTAATTATTCCGTTCGATTATTCATAGCCACAACCAATTAGCGCTGAAATCACAATTTATGGCATTCCACGATATCAGCCGAGCCATTACTCAACAGAAATCCAACTTGAGCATATAAAATAATATTTAATACGCTTGCAAGAATTTCGTTTTCATTGCAATTAATGAAGAAATGAGAAACTTGAAAGTAAAAGTTATATCATGTAGTAATTAAATTAGCACATCTTAAGATGATGTCGGAGATGCTTGGTCGCAAAGTAAGCTCTATTTTTTTTGTATTCTCGAATTATAAAATGAAAAGAGTCTGATCCAAAAATAACTTAAGTTTTACTTATATCACTAAGATTTTCTAACAAAGTTTATAGCCAATGTAATGTGAAAAATGCTGTGAAAAAACACTTTAACCTGGCATTAAATCTTTAATGCATTCGAAATGGTTTCAATATTTTAAAAATTCTACAGAAAACCAGCAAACAAATCGCAGCCAAATAACTGATGAATAATGGAGCCTCTTACTATATTTTATTACTGCTATTTATTCCTCTACATATAAGGCTTGCTTTTCATAATCTTTAATGACTAACCAGATTGTTTATTTGTAGTAATGCCTTGGCTGTCGATGCATAAAATAAATATTAAATGAACAGCTCACCTAATTCAGTTAGGAAGGATCAGGAAGAAGTTATAGGTTTTATCCCTTTGCCAATCAGTGGCTGCATCAATTATAGGTTTAATATTTGTATATTAAAGTTCTAAAAGGGATGCCGTATACAGTTTTGTGACAGATTGAACTTACTTGGAGATTAAATCATAAATAAAATAACATAAAAAATACTGTAAGCAGTATACAAATGGAAAATTCTAAGAAATATATATTACCAATAAGATTGAAAGAAAAAATAATATTTTAAAAATAAATCTATAAATAAATAAATCAATAAATGAAGGAATCCATCTAAAAGGATTGCATCTGACGTTCATCTATTTAAATAAAAGTATTAATAGTAAAACAGATAAATAAATAAATAACTAAATAGTACACAAATTTTTAACTGATATACCCATTTCCCCGACTTAATCTGAGCCATTTTCCGCGCTGCTTCTCCCTGATTTGGGCTCTGGACTTCTTTGGCTCTACGGCTTTTGGCTGCTTTGGATTTTCCTCTCTTCGCTTGTTGGGTGCATTTTCTTCCTTGGTGTATATTTGCGCCTTCTCTGCACATTTTATTTTCGCACTCGTCAACGTCATCAACGCGTTTACGTTGCTTTCTTTGTTGTGTGCATTTTCCTTGCCATTTTCCGTTTACTTTGCTCGGTCGCTTCGCTCGTTTCGTTGCGTTGCGTTGATTTTCGTTTCTTTTCGCTTCCTTCGTTCTGCTGCGTTGGATTTCAACCTGTAAGGCCCGCGCCAGGGGGGCGGTGGGTGGTGGCGTTGTGCGAGTATTGAGGCCTGTACTTTGTTGCACTTTCTTGCCTTTTGCATTTGCCTTTGGCTCGACTTTGCCTTTGCCATTGCTCTGCATGCCCCCCTGCCTGCCTGCATTTTCTAACTGGTTGGTCTAGGACCCATCGTCGCTAAGTCGTCGCCATCGCTGGCAGTCTGCTTGTGCTTCTGCTGTTGCAGTCTGTAGACTGCAGACTGTAGACTGTAGGCCGTTGACTGCATTGAGTGGCGTCGCCTTCCAGGCCCCTGCAACGCCCATATCCACCCGCTCGTGTCCCGCCTTTTATCGTTGACCCTGCGCGCCACTTATTGCTGCATTTCTCTTCGCCGGCATCTTCTCCTGCTTTTGGTGTGGTGCTCGTAGTTGGCGGCAATGGTATGATGATGGTGGTGCCAGTGGTGCCACAGTGCATTGCATTTCTTTTGGCTTCGAAGCCCCACCAGAGCCAAGTACTCAACCCGTTTCAGTGGTGGTGGCTGCCAGTGCAGAGGCACAGTGAGACCTCCATGCGAAGACAGATTCTAGCCATACAGGAGAGTCAAGATTAAACAGTTTTGCTTTGTTTTTTTTATGGGATACTGAGAAGAAGGTTGTCTATCTTCCGAAACCATTGAACCATTTGCTTAGATCTTTTTGTATTTGCCGCAAAATTATTATTTAAGATAGCTCTTCCTTTTATTAATTTTTCTGAATTTATTTAATACCTCAGTGGCAGAATTCTATTACTGCAGATCATTTATAACTTACACAATAGTAATAAATCATTGTGGGAGAGTTCCAAATGATTTCACATCCATTATATTGATTGTATCTTTTACCAGAAGGCTTTCCTTGCTTGAGACCTCTCATATCGAGCCTCCACTGTTGGTTAGAAGTGGGCATAGGCTCTTTCTGTAAGGGCTTTTGGCTGGTGGTGCTGCTGCTACCTCGCCACTTAACCGCTTTTCCGTCTTTTGTCTTTTGACACTCTGCCCAGGATGAGGAGCAGGAGGCACTGGGGGTGTAGGAGCAACCACCTGACCTGCCAACCAATTGCCGTATGCCACCAAATGTCATTTTACCCACCCGTCGGCGCAGCCACCCACTCGTGCGGCCCACTCTTGTCCGTCCGCTCTCTTGGCTGGTGAAATATGCAAGGCAAATGTAATCATTATTGATTTTGTGGTCTCACTGGAACTGGGAACTGCCTGCTGCCAGAAGGATGAGGGGAGGGGATTTTTTGGGGGGGCAGACTGGGCATTCGCACACATTAGTATGTTAGATTATCCAAGTCGTTGCTGCTGCTGAGGCTGCTTAAATATGCAAAGCGTTGACGATTCTTGGGGTGGGTGGGATGATGGGGGTGCTTAAGGAGACCAAGGACCCATCACACACACATTAGAAATTTAACAGGTTAATGTCCAAAGTCGTAAACGAGACCATTTATTTATGGCCACATTCTGACTCCGTCGGGCTCTCCTAATTTTCATAAAATATATGAGGCAACCCGCTGCTACCCCGCTACCCCGCTACCCCGCTACCCCGCTACCCTGTTACCCAGCAGTCGCACTCGCACTCGAGCGTGTGCGTGTCGTGAACATAAAAATCTGTAAAACAGACGCTTGCCTTGAGAGACCTTGAAGGGCTTTGATAATGACTGCTGCCTATCCTCTTTAACCACCCCATGCCCAGGCTCATGCCTATGCCCATCTCATCCACGTCCTCGTCCCAAGCCCATCCCCGTTCGCACCCCCTTGTGCCAGCATAAGCTTTATGTTGTTGAGCTCCTTTTGGGGGTTGGAGAGAGCTCGTTTCTTTTTTCGGGCCAGCTGTCAGATTTGTCAAAGGAGTGAAGGACTCGAGCGACTTGGGGCAGCTTGTGTGGCAGGAAGTTACTGTGGCGACGGCGGCGGCAGCTCAGGAGTACCCAGTACAGGGACAGGAAATGCAAGAGGTTTCTCGGGGAGGCAAGAAGAAACGTAGCTGGATTTGTTGGGAATGTATCTATCAATCTTCATAATTGCAATGGAAGGGTAAAGCTTAAAAAATGCAAGTACTTTTCACTGGTACGCTGTCGCCCCTTAGATGGCAATACTTTTCCGGCAGTACAGCCATTATTCAAGAAGAGAAACAAACTACACGGACTTGTTGGAAAACTTTGTGTCAATCTACCAAATTGATTATAAAAAATGTATCTGAAACAGCAAGGTTGATTTAGTTAGTCGAAGATTTGGCAGTTGGAAAAGTATATTTCTAACAAAGGGAAAGCTTTTATTTATTGTTTGGTGCCAAGAAAACTCTGCGGAGCTAACATTATTCCAGAATAAAGAAGAAACTTGTCATTAATTGATTATGAATTATCCACCGAAAACAGTTTGATGATTTAACTGTTGACATCCCGGATACATCTCCTCCCCTGGCTTACCCTCTTTTACTCGGTAGTCAAGGAAGTATTTATCAATTCAAAGCGATATCTAGTCAATCTGCGAAATATGCGCAATCGTTTCAGTTCAACCAGTTTGATTTGCATCTCGAAGCGTATCTGGAGTGTGGAAAACCAGTTGGGCTGGCACACATTAAGACCGAAAATAGCTGAGATTTCATCAAAGCTGCTGACAGTTGCGAAAATGTATTTGCACAGTTGCCCAAATTGCATCTCGGTCGGGAGAAATGCAATTGCAGCATGGAGCAGACACAGTCAGGCAATCGTTTGCGCTAATCAAAAACGCATCCGGCGACACGGACCATCATCCATCCGCTCCTCCGTCTCTCTGTTGCCTTACTGCATCTCCATCCATCCACCTAGTCCCTCTACCCAATCAGTGGCATGACCATTTCTAGGAATTTTGTAAGCCCATCGCAGTAGCAGCAGCAGCAGCAGCAGCAGCAGCAGCAGCAGCAGCTGTCTTTCGATGCTGTTGTTGCTAATTACCACACAACCAAGTAGCAGGCCGCAAAAAGGCAACGCAACAGCAGCGGCAAACTGCAATAAGCATTGATTTTTCCAAAGACGTCGAAGCGGCTTTAACCACTCGACCGATTTGGTGTCGTTGATGGGGCCATATTTGGCAGAAGCGAAAAACGCTCAAGATATTTCTCATTCCCAAGAAACGGCAAAAAGCCCCAATTTGTCCGAGTCACAATACTTATTAAATCTGGCTAACCATCCGGTTGTGACATTATCGATGAGAAATTAGCAATAAGACGATATTATCGATACGTGGTTCGGTCAAAATAATCGATGTAATCGATAGTATTATCATTTTTGAAATTGTAAGCATCAACGTTGAGCTAATAATTATTTTTGAGGATGACTTCTCTTAATAAAATAACTTTAAATATTTATCGTCTTTAAATCTGTAAAATAAAAGCATTTTTAAGCTAAGAAAATAACGTTATATCAAACATTTATAACCTAAAATGGGTAAATTAAAGTCCTTCATTCTTTGATATTTAAAGCAGAATATTATTAATAAATTTTTTAGCCTTATTAAGACAGCTTTATTTGCCAAGCTATGAAATAATCAAAATAATATTAAACAAAATCAATGTTTTATTTTATTTTGTTTCCGTTTTACTCAGTTGCACACCTGTCGCTAACTGCATTATATACATTCTATGGATCTCATGCCAAATGTCAACGTATCAATTCCGTTCGCACTTCCCCCGTGCGAAACCAAATGTATCTCGCAGATACACTGATATGGCCACAAATCTTCTGGCACGTCAGCAAATTAAACAATTCTAAACGGGTCGACATCGGCAGAGACTTCGACCTGTTTATGCAAATCAGCCGAGAGGCCGAGAATATCTTGTTCGCAAATTCCTATACAAAAAGTTGATCAAAAAATATACAAAAGAGCGCGCAAAAAAAAAAAAAAGAAATAATAAAAACATTTTTATTGAGTTAAACTGCCTGCAATGTGTGGGCTGGCCTATAAATGTTTTCAACGAGGAGAGCCCGAGAAAAGAGAAGAATAATAAGGGGATGCGCGGTGAGTCGGGGACGGGGGCACTTCAATTGCGGGGCGTACAAGATTATTAAGGCAATTTGATGATTAATACTTGTAGTTCGTAATAATGGAAGCGTATCAGAGATTGGGGGAGATCAGGGTGGAATTTTGCTCACAGCGGATTTATTTAGCAGTGATATCTTTGAAAACATATCTCTCATACGATAAATAAAGAGGGTATGGATAAATATATTTAATATTTACCTTTCTATTTATATTTATTTTATTTGGTGAATATATTTCGCTTAAAAAGCGATTAGAGGAAACCCTGTAATGTTTATTAGGGGTTTCATTTTAAAGATATATTTAGTAAACTTTATTTCATATTTATTGACTAATCTTTAAGTGCTGGGAAGGCAATAAACCCTATAAACATATCTCTCATGTGATAAATAAAGAGGGTATGGATAAATGTATTTAATTTTAACATTTCTATTTATATTTATTATATTTAATGAAAATATTTCGCTTAAAAAACGATTAGAGGAAACCCTGTAATGATTATTAGGGTTTTCAATTTGAAGCTATATTTAGTAAACTTAATTTCATATTTATTGACTAATCTTCAAGTGCTGGGAAGGCAATAAACCCTAAGCAACTTTTAATCAATGGCTGATTAGATAATTCCAAAATCATAGAGAAATGTTTAGTCACAAGCTTAATATTCTAAAATGTTGTTCTTCGTTTTTTCCACTGTTTTTGCACCTTTACCTTAATTTGTATTTGGCAAATGATGCTTTGCTGGATTTTGTGTAAACATTTTGTTCGCCAATTAATTATCTAAGCGTGACGCATCGGTGAAAAAGCGATAGAGAGGGCTTTGTTTTAGTCTCTCTGTGGTCTCTGTGGAAATGCTCTCCAGCTCAGAGCTTGATAAACAATTATGATGGCTCTCTAAAAACGCCTTCTGTTTCTGTTTATTTGGTTTTAAATGTTTTTCTGTTTTTCGCTGTTGCTTTTTCGCTTTTGATCAAGCAAACTAAATGTGTGGTGTGTGTGTGTGTGCCTTAGTTGTTGGTTTTTTGGTTTTGTTTATGTGTCGGCATTTTCATTCATAGTCAGTCGGACGGATGGACAGACAGACAGTTTTAGATGATAAATCTTTTTATGCGAGAGGCAGCACGCGCTATTTTTTGTATATACTCTCGCGCTGTATCTCAGTATCTATAGCGGTACAGCTGCTGAACTGAAAATGTGTGTGCCCCCGTGTGTGAGCCACGGCATTATCATTAGCTCTTGGGATTTTGCTCTCTGCCTCAGATTCGGATTCCGACTCGGACTCGGATTCTCAAGCAAGTTCATTAACTTTTCGGATTGTGCGCGGGGGCAACAATTTGTCAAAAATTCTGTCAGACATGCGATTTTTTAATTATTATTTTATATTCCCCCCGAATTATGTGCACATTCATTTTCGTCCATATTTTGTTTATTTCTCCGGCCCATTCCCCTCCCAGGCTGACCCACATGCGTTGTGTGCGAGCATTTCTCCTCCATAATTCTCTATTTATGCTTGACATGCGAGCTGAGCTGCCAAATAAAAGTTTGTTCAAGCAATTAAGAAGCTCCAGACAAAGTTGTGTCCGGTTTTAATTTTTGGAGTTGTCTTTGATTAGCTGCTGCTGCTGCTGGCCCACTTGACCAAATGATGGACACACTAACTGACCAACAGACTAACTGGCCAACTGACTGACTAGCTACCTGCTGAGCTGGTTTACTTTAGTTTTTAACATCTGTGTGTTTAGGGGTTACCGGTACCAGTTCCGTTTCGTGGCCGACCCACAGTGACGTCAAAATGTCTCGAGCGGAATGGAAACCAGAAGAGGGGCGAGGCTTAGTTAACCACCCGAATATGAGACAACACCGGATTATGCCATTAATCGCATTATAATCATGCGAACTCCTGGTCTCTGCGGCCCGGTTCAAGGGTATCCGAGGTAGCGGTCCCATAAAATCAGCTTAGAAACGAACCTGATCCCCACGACCACTCACCTGTTCGATACTCGAAGCTTCCTTGATTCAAGATGATTAAATCAGTTAAATTATTCGAATTAGAGCTGGCAAAACATCGTTAGGACATCTGATAGGTCACGTCTATAGGTATTGGGTTTCAGAATTATTTAAATTAATTAAAAGACAAGGTTTGGTCTATAGAATCTAAGCTTAGAAGGCTTTCAACAAAGTGTTTTTGTATCAAGAGGTCTTACGTATTACTTTATACCAATAGTAAAGCAATTTTCTGCTTTAACTGTCTCTTAACTGGGCTGGAAATGCAACTTACGGCTAATATCAAATGCAAAGCATTTTTGGTCCCAATATACGCACTATTTGTAGTGAGCTAGGGAGTAGTTTTCCGTTTCCTGGCCTAATCTAAACAATCGAAATGTGTTTTCCAACAGCTGGTCGTCCGAAAGTAACCCAACCAACCGCATGAGAAAATTCCAATAAATTCGTCTTTTGGCGGCCAAGTTTGTTTATCTACCAGATACTTTCCGTAGCTCATTTAGTGTTCCTCCCCCAACTACAACTACAATTTATTCACTTGGCCTTAGCTGCTGCTGCCACTGAGTTGGAAGTTTGTGCTTCGGTGCATTTCAAATGCAAATGTTTCCGGTGGAGATTTTGATTTATTTATTTAAATACACATATATTTCACTTGCCCTAAAACACATTTACTCACTTATATTCTGTATTCTCTCTCGTTTCAGGTACGTGTCCATCCATACATTCAATATTGTATATTGTGCCAGCGAATTTTTAAAAACACCTCTCTCGTGTCGTGTAAGATTTTTGCCCCGGCCATAAAGCGTCTGGCTGGGAATAGATTTCTAGGAACGAACTGCTTTCCAGTAGCAGCAGCAGATGTTTTAGTAATTACGGCATTCATCAGTCTAGTTGGCTAGCAAGTGATTTAGCCATCAACAAATTGGGATTAATCATGGGAAAATAATGATTATTGGATTGTACAGGGAGATAAACGACTAGGGATTACCTTTAATAGGGGGCAACATGTGATAATAGCCGAGATACAAATCTTCCTACTCGAAAGAATTTTAATTGTATCTGGCAATTGACAAGATTTCCCCATTCCAGATACTGTTTTTTGTCGATGTTATACATTTTTCTTGTCTTTTACGGCTTGCTGAGCTTTCGCGCCAAGTCAATTAGGCAATTTTGGCGCAACAAAGTCGTGGCGGATAATAATAATCAATATTTGAGCAATCAGGTTTGCGATGGACTCTAGGCGTCTCCATGAGGGGTTAACAATTTCCGGCCCAGAGAGAGAGGAAGTCGCTTATTTTCCAAGGCGGATTTTTTTCTCATTCGTGAGCGCATTTTAAGAGCAGGCAGCAGGCTTATAGGTTTGATGGCTGACAAATAAGTAACAGAGAAATTGTTGAAAATTCATTTTTCTCCGAGGCTGCCGAGGAAAACTAGTTATTCCTGCAGCTCCTCTGGCTCTGCGTCACAGTTTTTGTGTTTTTTTGTTCAAAAAGTTTTCCCAGCTCTCTGGCAGAGTTCGTCGTGGTTATCCAGTAGCAAAAACTCGTATCATGGCCGAGAGCAGCCTCGTCTTTCGCCTCCCTGTGCCGCCTCAAACTTTTCCATCATAATCTACTTAACTTTTGCTGCAATCAATTGCAGACTTTTGCAGCAGCGTTGCGCCGCCTCATTGCATTTTACACAGCCTCTTCACAGCGATTTCTTTGTGCAGATAGATACAAAACGAACCGAGGGAGAAAGATACTTTGCCTCCGCTTTTCGTATTCGCATTCGCAGTCGTCGTGCCGGCGGGCCGTTAATAGAAAAGTTGTCAATGTTTTTTTAGACAGGGATGGAAGTGGGGATGTGTCAGCCGCTCTTATCTTATCACTGTGCCAAAAGGGGGGAGGTAAAGTTGCCACATTCTGCTGCTGCCGCTGCTGCTACTTCTGCTGCTGCGGCCTGTCGTTTGCATAGACCGGGTGCTGAGGATGCATCTGCGTTTCGTCCGGTTTCAGATACGGCTACAACTGCAGATACTTGTACAAGCAAGAGTCATCTAAATAGATACACGGAGAGAGCGCCGCACACACAAAAGCTTCGCAGATATAGATACAGCCCACAGGCGACAGGCACATGTACTCTGTAGATACAATATCTTATAAATGCATTCAAGCGTAATTGTTGTTACCTATCCCAAGCTCCTCTCTGTCTCTCTCTCTCTCTTGTTAATAATATTGAAGAAAACTCTGTTGACTGCTCGGAGCGTCGAAGGTTATACGTATACGTACGAAGTCTATAGAGGATTAAACAAGGGGCAATGTTCTTTACTTGGTAAACGGCGGAAAATGATTTTGCTTTTAATACAACAAGGGGATGGGTAAACAAAAAGTTAGAAGTTTAATCTAAAGGAGTTTCCTGAAAACGGTTTAAAATGCGGCTTCTGGTTTAGCTTGTGCCTGGAAATTTATTTATTATTTATTATTTTCTATCAATTACAAACATTTCACTAACAAATCGTTAAAGTAGCTGGTCTATTAACGCTTTCAAATTGATTTATTGGCCAAGGGTTACAGATCAATTTAAATGGTTTGCCTCTACATTTGTATCTTTGTATCTGGCGGCTAATCAACTTTCCTCGCCGCGCTTTTTCGCTGTGACCTGCTTAGTCATCTCGGAGCTAAGTTCCCAGCCCCCAATTCGGCGTCTGGGGGGACTCCGCGCAGCGGCTTGGGTCAGGCCATATTGAACCCTTAGGCCCCCTTCTTCCCGCTCTAGCCATTTATCCGAGAGTATCTCGTTTTTCAAAAATTGGCACATGAGTCGGCTGCTCTCTCTCTCTTTCTCCCTGTTTCTCTGTCCCTTTCTCTCGCTCTTCCGATTTAGTTTTGAGTTTAAGGCTTTGTGCTCCGCTGACTTTTGGCTAATTGTTTGCTGCTGTTTTTGTTAGTGCTGCCATTGCTGTTGCCATTACTATGGCCGGTGGCAGTATCTATCTGGGCGAGTAAGTGGATGTATCTGCGGGTATCGAGTATCTATTTGCCAGTGCATTGTTGTCTCTCGTTTGTGCACATAATTGTAATTGATAGTTTGACTTCTGCAAAGCCAGAGAGACACAGGGATAGAGAGAGAGCGACAAATGCAATGGGTGAGTGCAATGTGCATTAGTTAAGGGCTCTGTTTACGTGTCTTCCAAGTTGCCGTTGTCTGTGACAAGGTAATTGGATAGCTACGAAAATAGTGCAACCCAAAAGACCTTCGCCGCCGTCGTATCGCTTGAACTGTGATATTTTCCGCATTGAACCTCTATTTTGTATGTTTTTTGCAAACCAGTTTTTCCAAACGCTCAGAGACATTACTCATACGCCAAGTGGAACATTAGCACCTCTCGCTCTCAATCTCTCTCCGTGTTCTAAGCTAAATTATGTGCATTTCAAATGTGTAAGCAATGGAAAAGTTCATTCTCCTCCTTGGCTTGGATTTTGTTTTTATTGCTATTGTTCTCTGTGGTAAGCTCAATCAAATGTTTAACTTGGCTTCTTCTTATCCGGCTCACTGAAAGTAATACTGGTGTGGTTTATGATCATTTTATGTTGAGTTATGCAAATATCGAAATAATAACAACTAGACAAGACTTGAAGGTACCTTTTTTTGTACCATTATCACACAATTTCAGTTCGAAGTAGGATGCGAAATATACCTATTATTAATTAAATGATAATACCAATGTGGGTAAAGCATAAGTGCTATTTTTAATTAGAACTTAAGTTGTTTTGAAATGAAAAGGGTTTAGAAATAATACAAAATCTGTTCCCATAAAACGCAGAAGACTGTGAGTAAGACTTCGATTGGTATACATTCACTATGTATACATTTCTAGAGACTTTGGTGTCTTGCCTAGCCTTTGTCTAGGTTGACTTAGTTTTTTGCTCAGTGCATGTGCAGCACTATCCTATGTGTGTGCGTTTCTCCGCTTCTCGTTCCGTTGGCTACTTGCGCTCTTGCTCTTCTTCAGCTGCTTGCTTTTTCCTGGGCTGTTTTTTTGTATATATACTTTTTTTGCGTATATCAAGCGTTCATTGCCCGCGATTTGCTGTGCCTGCTCTTTTTGTGCCACTGTGTATGTGTGGCTGTTTGCATTGCCTTTGGCTTTGCTGCATTTTGATTTTATTTCATTTTATTTTTAACGTACACACAATTTGTTAATCTGCTTTATTTTTCTTTTTTTTTCTGTTCCTTGCTCTGTTCTTTTTTTGGATTCGCATAACTTTGCATTTGCGACGATGTGAAGTCGGGGCGAAAATGGGCAAAATAGGAGAGAAGCGGCTGCTCCGAAGGGGGTATAATGGGTTAACACTTGCCCTGTGAACTCCATGTGGAACATATGGCTCTCCTCAAGGTCACAGCGTGCTGACCTTCTTTTGCATAATTCCTCTGTCATGGTTGAGTGATATCGGGTAATAAAAATGCAATTGAACTGAAATTTATAGCTCTGTATATGTTTAAAGGGGAGATAAGAGTTGTGAGAAACTAGAGAAAAATAAATCTCGTTGTTAGAAATATAAACTCAATGCTAGGGAAAATTTATTATATAAATAATAAAATATATCTATTTTTTAAGGCTAGAGTTAGTCATAAAAACATTAAAAATCGATAATAATTTTATTACGGTTTCTTTTCTTATTCACCTAAGAATGTTTGTTTATACTTTTCCTATTTTTAACAAGCCATTTAAGATAATTGCTTGTCGTATTATAGATAAGATCGTATTCTGATTGAAGGTTTTTGTTCCCTCTTATCGCTAATTTTTATGACCGATTATAAAACTCTGTTCCGTAAGTTTGCTTGCACTGACGAAAATCCAATAACTTTTAACTTTTAGTATTTAAACAATATTAAATTGGTTTTCTGTACAATATCTTCTTTGATGAAAATGTTATCTCTCTGCATGGCTTTCGATATTCCCTCCTTTTATTTTTAGCTTGCTGTGAGTTTTTCTTGGTTCCATGGTGTTATCGAAGTAATCGAAGCAGTTTAGGGCACTATTACTACACATTTATCGCTAATGTGGTGGTTCACCTTTCCTTTCTCACTTTCCGATTGCTGATTAATCTCCCTAACCGATGATTGCTTATCAATTTATGATGGCTAGTCGCAGTTGTTATTGCTGTTCGCCCGGCTTGCCGGTTATTCTGTCACTTAATCAGTTGGTAAACTCAAAATGAATGTGCTTTTTAATACCCGGTACTTGGGGGTATAAGGAGCATATTGATGAATGCAAGTAGTTCGAAATTATAAATGAAAATGAAAATTAAAATGGTATTAAATTCGGAATTCTATGATATATAAATTAAGGAACTGTATGGAAGAGACATAAAAACCTTTAACTTAAACAATTTCTTTAATTTCTTCATTAGTTATCTGACCAAGGAGATTTCAGTACCAGCTTTTCTATGACTTATGACCGGGTATTTAATGGTCGAGGCATCTGTATTGTTTTTTGTTTAAAATTTATAGAGCCTCCTCTTCATGCAAAGTCTGCCTTTTGTGGTGCTTCACTTACTCTACTTGTGATGAGTTTTTTCCTTCTTTTTTGCTTGCCCTCTGGATTTAATTTGCAGCTTTAATTTAACTCGAAAGAAGAAATCGAAATTCAGCCACAAAAGCAAGGGGCCATAAAAGCTGTTTCGCATTTTATTTTAAATTCTATTTTTATTTATTTGCCATGCGTTTTGCTTTGCATTCTGCCTCCGCTTTTGCTTTGTTCTTGCTGCCGTTGCCGTTGCCTTTTTTGCATTTTTACTTTGGCCTGCCAACTATTTTTGTTTACTATTTACTTTGTGTTGTTGTCGCTCACTGTCCCCGCCGGCATTTGCACGAGGCGGGCTTGGGGAGGGCGGGAGGCCATCATGGGTGGGGCACAGGGGGCAGAGCAGAGCGGTGAGCTTAGTGCGTTGATTTCCCGACCTAGCCGGCGACAATATTTGTTGTGCACTCGACGCCAAAGCCGCCAGGAGAGGAACGAGTATGCGAGCCAGAGGAACGGGGCAGAGCGGAGCGGAGTAACCAGGATCCACAGAGGCGTCGGAGCTGGCGGGTGGGGCAGAGGCAGGCACGGGGAGCAGACAAAGGCCAATGGGAAGGCAGTCCGTCCGGTATTCCTGGCACTAGACACAAGAAGCCTAGGCATTTTTGCGGTTACAGTGGGTGCAGCTTTACTTTAAAGTGAACAAAAATTAATATTAATATTTTTTTACTTGTAACTTTTATCAGGAAAACATTACTATCAAAAAAATGAGAAAATATTACAAACAAAAGTATGTAAGCTTATGGCCTGTCGATTACAGTCTTTTGTATTTTCTCCAGATTTATCACGAAGTACGATTGTAATTCCGATCTAGTTCTCAGCTTTCTTCCACATCACATCACATGACATGACACAATTTTGTGGAGAGAAATAATTTAGATACGATTGGGAATTACGCCGCATTCCCGTTCCGACCACAAGAAGTTTCCCACACCTGATTGTTTATGGTTATGGCCTCCACTGTGCCGGCTCTGAATCTCTCCTCTTTGTGCTGAAACCCACCCTCCCCCTTTACACTCCGCCACGTCGCCGCCGCCGCCGCCTCGGCCGGCCTGCCAAATGAGTTTTGTAGTTGTAGCTGGTTGCATGCCACTCGCAACGGCGCAAAAGTTCCTAGACCACTCAAAAAAAATAAAAAAAAATAAAATAATAAAAATAAAAAGAGCACAAAATTTATATGCGCCGTCGCGCATGCAGTCGCTGCCTCAGTCGCTGCCTCAGTCGCAGTCACAGTCGACGTCGAATGTTGACACGTACGACGAAGTCGCGCCTTGTATGGCTTTCAATGGCAAGCAGATTATTAATATTGCAAATGTGTGTGCGGGGAGCCAGAAGGAGGTTGGCCCGGAGCGGGACAACCTCCGAGCATTCATCCGAGCCTATAGATGTGTTTTGGCATTAGGACCACGGGTTTATCTGCCTCTAAGATGGCAGATCTGGGTGGATTAGGCGGGGATTTTACAGTTGCAGTGGATCGATCGCTTGGGGAACTGGTTTTCCAGTATCTTATGGCCGAGCCTCTTTACTTTGAGTTTATGAGAATGTATAGTCCATTATTGATAGGGTAGGGTTTTTAAAAATAATACTATTAGAACTGTGTTTTAGTAACCAGATTTGGATTCAAAAGGTTAAAAGTTGTTATCCACAGTCATTGTTTTTCTTAGGAAAAATCACTGTAAAAAAGTATTTATTTGTTCATGAAAATAAAACGTAAAAGAAGTCTTTCTATTAAATCTTATCTATTAAAGCTTTAAGGATATACATTTAAAATTCATAAGAATAAAATGCCTATCTCTTAAAATATATTTGAGAATATTTAATAAATAGTGGAAAATATATTTCCTAAAAACATACTCCTGCTAAAATAATCTCCCTAAAATTATATTTAATATTAATCTACCTAAAAAGCACTAAATAACTAGCAATAAACTTGTGTGTGCAGTTAAAGATTCCATTTTAAGATTCTTCTAGCAATCTTGATAGTAGATGATCCGCTGACTGCTAGAAATAATTGCAAATCTTGCCAGCTCTCTCGCTCCCCCACTCTTTCTTCGTTCCGCTTCTCTCTTTCTTGGCCGTAGGGCAACATCATTATCGGCATGAAAACTTCATTATCAACTTGGCAGAGGACTCATATCGCACATTGCCGTTGCTCACTGCAAACTGCATACTGCATACTGCACATTGCACATGGGCAACGTCGACATGCGCCTCTTTTGTCTGTTGACTTCCACTCTCTGAAGTATGAGTGAGTATCTGTGTTCCTGCATATATATATATATATATATACATACGTATATAGAGATATATGCGCTTGTAGCAGGCATACTCCATTCCGTATACAGATGTGTACATATCGGGGTATATATTGCGACTGTCTGCGCTTCAGAGTTGTATAGCAATTGAATATTTGCAAGAGATTTCCGTTCATTAAACCCGACAGCAGCAGCAGCAGCAGCAGCCGCCGGAGAAGCAGAAGCAGAACCGGAGTGCAGAAGGCGAAGGAGAGGGCCATAACCGGGCAGAAGGAGATGGGAGATGGGAGCCACCGTAGGCGGACTGCTGGGCCCCCAAAGGGGGAACACCCCTTGAATGGGGGGCCCTAGTGCTCGTTCCTAGCCATCATCCGCTCGCCGCTGATGATTTTAATTTTTATTTCATACTCCCTCGGAGCGAAAGAGCCAGATAAGCAGCGCAGAAAGAGAGAGGAACAGAGAGAGAGAGCAGAGAAGACAGAGACGGCGAGCTTTGGCTATAATTAAATACGTCTTTAAAGTTTCGCGCTGTGATTTTCTGCACTGCAATTTAGCGGAGGAGAAAACGCAGTTTTCTAGAGAATTTAATTTTTATTATATTTATTTTTAATATTAACTAAAACCCACATACAATTCTTAGCAGTATAAAATCGATAACCTTAACCCAACCTTATATATAGTTATAGTTTGGTACTAATGGCAGTGTGCCTAAAACAGTTCAAAATGCCGACTGCTTAAAAGTAGATGGCCAAGTTGTTGGCAAGGCTCTGGCCCCTCTAAGTTCAAGATGAAGTGTGGCAAAAAAGCTGTTAAAATTGGTAAGAGCAGATTAGCCCCGCCGCGATGGGCAACTTTGGCCAAGAGCGCGCTACAAATGAAGTGAACTACAACTCGGATGGGGTTTTGCTCTGCTTGCATATTGATTGAAAGTTCATTATATCAGAAGATTCTCCAGAACTGCAGCCAGCAGCAGCAGGGCCCCATTCAAAGCTGCAGGAGGGGGAGGTGAACCCAAAAAGTCTGCTCCAAAAACTTTGACAACAAGTTGGGCGGAAGCAACCGCAACTTAAGTTCAACTTGAAGTTTTTCGGGATTGCTGCGGGAAGCTCTTGAGTTTCTTCTGGGAGAAACGCCCGCCTGCGTTGGTTGTTTCTAATTGCTGTTGCACATTGCATGTTCTCGGGTTCATCTGGTGCATGTGAGCTACTTGCACCTCACCTCACCTCCTTTAAAAGGAAACAAAACCAAAAACCAAAAACCCAAACCTAAACTCGGTTCGGTACCTAGCCATCATAATACCCTTGAAGGACTCTCTGCGGCAAAGGGAGCTGGGAATGAATGAATGACCGACTGATGTGTGCTGTGGCGGCGACGGCGACGGCTACCAATCCGGATATCTTTGCCGAAGATTGCGACTGCAACTCAACTTGAACCGGGAAAACATGTTTGCAACTTCCAGCCAGCGCTCTGTGGCAATGAAAATGGCAGGAAAACTGCGGGATGAACGGAGGAAAAGGCGAGGAAACCTGCAGGTTCCACAACTTTGACTCGAGCTCGCTCTGATGATGGCAAACAGGCACGCCAAGTTTTCCTGGCCAACCTGCCGCCGCTCCTCGCTCCTCGCTGCCCCGCTTCCTCGCTTATCCATAGAACATGTTTGGCCATTTTCTGCTGGCTGTCTCCCCATTTCCCTTCCTTTCTATTTTCCTATGCATTTTATGCTGCTTTGGCTTCTTTTCTTTCACGTTGCTTTTTTTTCTCTTGAGTTTTTTCTCTTTTTGCCCGCTTCAGCATGCATTGATGCATTTTTCTTGCTAACAACAGCCAGTTGTGGCCAGGAGGAGGGCCAGCAGCAGCAGCAGCGGCAGCGGCAGCATGCAGGTATGTGTTAGCCTGGCCTGGTCTGGTCTGGTTTGCTTTCTTTCGCTCTCCTCGCTTTTTTGGCCTGGCTTTCCACGTTGTCGTTGCTTGTACTAAATATGCACTAAATGCTATTTATTCCACTAGAGTGTGAGTGCAAGTCCGAGTGTGTGTCTCTGTGTGGTGGCACTGAAGCAGCATAAGTTCCCGGATTTGGGATGTCTCTCTCTAAAAGTTGGATAAACGAATTAAAAATGCTCTCGAGTGCAGCTAAATAAGTTGATCTCTACCATTGAGCATTTGAGTGCACTTTATATGCTTTTCACCAGAAGTATATTTAATTTCGAGTTATAAAATCTAATGGAGAGAGTTTTATATAGTTTTAAAAATCTAGAAAATAAATAAAACCCAAGGAAAACATTTTATTTTTAAATGGAGCTTGTTAGACAACCGACTGGATTGAGTACCTTTGCAGGGTATGTGCTCTAACCGAAATGGTTCTCTTGTTAGCGTGGCTAACCCTCCACTGTGGGTACTATATACACCCGTATATATATATCTCCCTTTGGAGTGCTCTCTCGCTGCCCGCCCGCCGGTTTGGCATATTTTCAGCAGCTTCCACAGCAGCTACCCACACATTACCAGCTTTTTGGCTCTGGCAATTATTTCAAAAAGTGATTTTTGTTATACAAAAATATTGCATAACTGCTGTGTGTCGGTGAGTGTGAGGCTGGGCTGGGTTGGGCTCTAGTTTGGCTTTGGTTTGGGTTTCCATTTTACGTTTTTCGGGTATTCCCCCGCCGCCCGTGCTGGGCTGTTGTGCTATAAGCAAACTTTTTGCGGTATTTGTTTTGATTTTATTCCCCCTTTTTGTGCCCCGGAAAAGTGCATGAATTTCATGGAAAGCTCCAGCCGAGAGAGGAGAGGTACTTGTGAAGGAGCTGCCTCAGGTTGTAGATTCTAAATGCAGCCTCAGTTACCCTTTAAGATGTGGAATTTCGGTCATTTCTCTGGCCCCGAAAAATGAGTTTGCTTTTGCAGAGATTATCCCCTTTGAAAGAGGCCGCCGAACGGCACTCGAAATGTTTTCTTTCTTGCCTCTGCCAACTCCATCAGCGACTTCTTGTCCAACTTTGTTTGCTTACCAATTGGCAGCGAAACCGAGCCGAGCCGAGTTTGAGTCTCTACCGACCATCAATCACAGAAATATCACTTGGCCAGGCCAAAACGTATCTCTCGCCTGGCCTCTGGCGCTTTGTGGGCTCTTCAAACAGGGCGAAGAATACAAAATAAAAGTAAACTTCGAACAAAGGCATTTTTCAAGCATTTCCTTAAGCGTTTCGCTCAAGTTTCATTAGGCAATGCAAACTTTTAGCCCCGGCAAGTACTATATATAGAGCGGCAAGGGAGTAAAAAAATAAGTAAATATACAGACGGGGTAACAAAAGGTTCCCGAAAGGCTGTGGCCCTTCCATTATGCGATGAGCTCGGGCCCGAGCGCCTAAAAGTGCTCTTTATTAAAACCCAATTTGTTATTTATGCTCGGCGTGTTTTAATTAAATTCTTAAACATTTATTTGACCCAACAAAAGTCCCGAATTTATATTGCTATCCGCTGCTGCCCGGCTCCTATTCATTTAGCCTGATATACTCTCGTATATATATTTTGTAGCCGCTTTAATTGAAATTCCTTTTTTCGCCATTGCGCTCTTTTTCTCCACTGATTTTTATTTTATTTCGCTAAGCCATAATTATATTTCTGGCCAGCTCAAATCCAATAAGCATTATGACTTGCCGCTTTCGCCGTGCCCTCAAGACATCGTTTGTCCTGGCCTCCTCGACTCACACTCCTCCCCAGCCGGAAAATTTAATGTACTGCCCATATTTTGTCTCTAAAAATAGCCGAGAGCCGAAACTTTTCGGGCTGCCTTAAATTTTATGGCCTCAACGACTGTCGCGCTAAGTATCCTTGCTCCTGGCACACGACTCCTGCCCAGTCTGGGGAGTAAGACAGAGCAGGCGAGCTCCTTTGGCAATAGGCAAACATTTTTGCAGCTTTATTGAATTAAAAATTCAAAATTTGCTTTGCCAAGGCAATTTCTTTCCCCGCTCGACAGCTTCGACAGCTCCCTGCCTGGCCCTGGCCCATCATTAAATTAATAAATTAAAATGGAAAGCACTTTGGTTCAGACTCCATTTCGCAGCGGCAGGGAGAGACTCCTCACTCGCCCCTCGCTCTGCCAACAAAAGCGATGAAATTATTAATTTATGTCATTTAGCTGCCGCGCTGCAACGTTTTTAAATTAGCCCCGACGTTCGATCAAAATGAACGGCGGAGATTTCTAACGCCAATTAATTGGAATTGAGTTCTCCCTGCGAAGAGCTCATTAAGGCTTAAAGTTAGTTGGAGTCCAGTTATACCATGGTCTCCAAACCGTGTTACGGAATTAACAATTTAAGCCGTAAGTACATTTCTTAATTAAATTGGAAATGTGTGCACTCAAAATTAATTATTTCAATGATTAGGGTTGTATATGAAATAGCATAAATCAATTTAATTATTGATAGGTTGGATGGATTCTCTAATTATACACCTTAATATAATTATATTTTAATTACCTAATCCAAATTATAAAACAATTTATTATCCACTATTCATTGGAATATTAATCATTCAGAGTGTATATATATTATATTAATTATATTTTCTGTTTCTAGTTTTTATATATAAATCAAAAAAGTCACATAAATCAATTAAAATCAATTACAAATTATTAGAAATAGCCATTCTTGAAGGCTGCTATTTTATTTTCTTAAAATATGTTCAAGTATCATTGCGATTTATCCTTAAAAGTAATTTAAAAAATATATTCATATTATAAATATTCAGAAATATATTTCTAAATTATATTGTGTATATTTGGAAATGTCTGTACTTAAAACTAATTAATTCATTGATTAGGTTCGTCTAAGAATTAGCAAATAATAAAATTAAATTAAATTAAATTGATAGGTTCTTTGGAAGAAGTTTCTAAATGATTATTTAANATTAAATTAAATTAAATTGATAGGTTCTTTGGAAGAAGTTTCTAAATGATTATTTAATTATGTGTACCTTAATTACCTAATTCAAATTATAAAACAATTATTTATACTATATTCTTTGGAACATTAATCATACAGACTGCATATATTCATATATATATTAATTTTATTTTCTGTTTCTAGCTTTGATATATAAATTAAATAAGTCATATAAATCAAACAAAATCAAGATAAAACTATTAGAAATAGCCATTGTGGAGGTTACCGGTTACTGCTATTTTATTATGTGCAAGTATCATTGGGATTTACCCTTAAAAGTTGTTTAACAAATATATACATATGCGAAATTTTCTCTTAAACCGACATAATACGCTTTATTGCTTATTACTAGATCTCAGCAGTTTCCCAGTTTATAGAGCTTCCCTAATGCCCCATTTGGCCCCACTGTACTCAGGAAAACTTGCTTTGGGGCGAATGTCTGCGTCTTCCTGTTCCTTAATAGATTTTGTATTTTGATTGATTGCCTCGCTTATTCAATTGTGTTTGTTGTACACCACCCAACCCTGTAGCTGAGCCGCCTGCTCCACCTACACCTAAACCAGTCCTAAACCAGTCAGAGCCTGGCTAAATAACCCACCACCCGACCACCCACGGCCCCGCAGGCAACAAAGTCGCGTCTGCCTTGGCTTATGAAGCGTGTGATTGCTTTACTTACAGCTCCGCTGCCAAGTTGGTCTGGTCTGACAGGATTTAACTGCATTATTAGTTAAATCTGTACCATAAATTTCAATATCGATGCCATCCTTTCGTCGTCCCATCCCCCCCCTTTTGGCTTGTGGCCCCGGGGCTTTGCGATGGCAACCTAAATGAATTTTAATGCCTTTTAAAGCGACTTTCATATGCTGACTGGGTTCATGTTCTCGATTCTGTTGTTGCGAAACCATACTAGTGACAAAGTGTGTGTTCAGTTCAGTGTGTGTATGTGTGTGTGTGTGTGTGTGTGTTAGACTTGTACTGACAGATACTTTTCGAAGTGCACTGTTGCATAAAAGCCGAGAATGAAAAGCTCTCGTACTCGCAGCCCCTCAAATTCCCACCCTACCAGCTTTTGCGATAGTTGCCATGTAAACTAACGCCGGTGGACAGAAAAAGTTGGACATTTTCGGCCACGCCCCCTCCGCCCCCAGTAGAGTGTATTTCCCGATGACATTTGGCCGACAAAATATTCGGAACCAAAGGTGAGGAGATGGATGGCCGCTGCAAACAGAGGGATTGAGATGCCGCCACCGCCGGGTGATGGACGACGGGTATTTTGGGGGCACGAAAAAGCATATTTTCGCAGTTTCCCTTCGGTTTCAGAGGCATATAGGCAGGCTGTACGCGGATTTCAGATGCAACATCCTGTTTCCTGGGTCAAAGTTGCGCCTCTAATTAGCGCCAGGATATCGAGATCGGTCAGTTACATGCCATTAGCTAATTAATGACCAGTCTCCAAGCCAAGCCCGAGGGTATGGGGCTTCCCTTTAACTCAAATTGATTGTGGTTTTGCAATCACCGATTGAAGATTGCTTGTGGTTGCTTTGCCAATCGATGCTGATTGGTGTTAAATTTCTAACAAGCAGCTAGTTCTTATACGAGATTATTATCTTTAATGATGATTTAAATGAGTCTTAGAATAATGAATATAGCCTTGGAATATAATTTAATAATGGAAGTAAAGGTTCATGGAAGAGTCAAGGCACTCTTTTACATAATAAGGCATTGTACCTGAAATTCCAAAGTACGAATTCAGTGATCAACTGCTATATAGCTACGGATCTCCTGTGCTGTACCTGAGAACATCTAATAATAATAAAATAAATATTTATAAACCCAAGCTTTTATAGTTGCAACCTCTTGTTCTTTTGTATTCCTTCAACCTGTCTTCCCCAACAACCATTAAACTGTACTCATCCCCACCAATTAAAAGTTTTTATAGCTTTTATAGTTCTTCATTCTGTTGCCAACTCCAATTCTATTTCCATTATACTTCACCTAAATACGAATACAGCGAAAAGGTGTTTTTATTTTCGCCGAATGGCAAACAAATCTTGTTTAAGAAATTAACGCTGCCTTTGATGGCTGATGTCTGGCGATGATTATGATGATGATGATGATGATGATGATGGGGATGGAGATGAATCATAATGATGATGATGGCACGGCAAATCGCATTTCACGCTTCGGCATAATCATCTTTGGGTGCTAAGAAGGCGAATGCCCCCTGAAGAGAGGTGTAAGTGCGGAAAAGGGGGGTGTAATTTATGCGACTTGCAACGGTGTCTTCCGCTACTGCAACTAGAAAATGAAAAAAACAAAAAAAAAACAACAAACATGGGCCATATTTTCACTCAGTTGTTGGCTGTTTTTTCCTCTTCTACTTCTGTAGGTTTTTCTCTAGTTTTTCTCTAGGTTTTCTCTAGTTTTTCTGTAGTTTTTCTCCTCTTGTTTTTAATAAGATTTCTTCAACCAGACGCTGACGATGTCTCAAGACAGGTGTACCTGCCACACACAGGTGCATGTCCATATGTTCTACCCGTCTGTGTTTATTTTTCTCCTCTTTTTTGCGTGGCAACATTTGTAATGTTTCGCCCCGTTGACGTCGTTGGCGTTAATAAAGATGCGCCTCCATCTTGGACCTAAGCCCGCTGAGCTGCACCAGGTGAGCTGGGGGTTGGCCAGAGGAGGCGATGGCGTCTGCCTGCATTCACTTGTCTATGGGTGGCCTACTTAATTTATGAGACGCGAGAATTCGTTGCTCTGTGTGGAAGAGGAAAGGCACTGGCCCCGGCTCCGGCACCGGCACTGTCGGTGGCAGGAGGCTACATGCTGCAATTTGTAATTAGTGTAGGGTGCAGAGCGCATATCTGCAGCCAAAGAAAATGTATCTGGCAGATACTTAGTGCCTCGCAGGCGACAACCGACGACAACAGCACGGAACGGAGCGGAGGCAGCACAGTACGGAGCCAGCGGAACCGGGCAGATAATTTGCAGAAAGCCATGGAAACATCATGTGATTGACCGCGTTGGTGGCGTGCCGTAGGAAGGGGAGGAGGTTTGCGGAAATGAGGGATTTCTTCACGGGGTCTAAGGTGAGAACGCCAGAGAGCCAGCCAAATGAGTCGATGAGAAATGGCAGGAGAACTTAATGAAGAAAACGGAAAGGTACATAGAAAAATATATGGATGTGCCTATGCTTTATTAAACAAATAAGATATCTTGTGGATGAATAAATATAATAGGTAAAATTAAAAGTTAACCTGGGAAAACCTAAGGGCACTTGTTACGGGTACCTTAGCATAAAAATGATTCAAATTTTTAATGAGTGCTGTAATGTAATATATGGGTGTGCCTATGGTTTATTAAACAAATAAGATATCTTGTGAATGAATAAATATAATATGTAAAATTAAAAGTTAACCTGGGAAAATACATGCCTAAGGGCAGTTGTTACGGGTACATTTGCATAAAAATTATTAATATTTTTTATGAGTGCAATATATGGGTGTGCCTATGGTTAATTAAATAAATATCCTGTGAATAAGTAAATATATTATAGGTAAAATTAAAAGTTAAGCTGGAAAAATACATCCTAAGGGCACTGTTAAAAATGTTAAATATTTTTAATGAGTGCTGTAAAAATCATGTTATTCTCTAGTAAAAAATTTAATTGCTTCTCTAACTAACTGTAACACAAAGAATAAAAATATTCCTACATATTTAATCACTTTAAGCTGGCAAAGTTTTTAAAAACCGTTGCAATAATTCGAGATAATTGCACACAGAGAATAATTACCACCGCCATTTGCAGAAACTCTCTTGGTAAGCACTCCTCCATCTCTGCACACAAGCTTTTTAATGGCAAATAGTTATTGTCAGCTTAGCAAATCCCTAAAATGTGGAACCGCACCAAAATCCGCTCAAAAAGTCAAATTATAAACATGAATTGCGGACAATTTAGCTGCAGTGGCCTCATTAAAGTTATTTATCAGGATGTCGAGCGGAGCTGGCAGACTGTTGGTGAACTTTTTGCTGACACTGTGCGTATGGCAAGGGGCCTCGCGAGCGGCCACAACAAAGCACCAAAAGGGGAGAGGGGAAGGACAGGAGGAGCCCGGAATGATTTGGACCGACTGGCAGAATGGAAATGTAAATGCACAATAAAGTAGAAGGATTAAGGATTATGTCACAGCCATACACACAGCACACACACAGCGAGGAAGAGACAATGAAACAAACAATGACAAGAGTGACAAAAATGTTGGCACAGGTTTTTCTTTCCAACTTTTTTTCTCCCCCCATCTCTGAGTCCATCATCTTTCATCCTGGCCAGCAGCAGCCTTTATCATCCATCCTCCTGCGGCTGATGATGATGGCGATGTGGACATGTGTTTTGTCAAAGGGATAGACAAAACGATATGGTGATATATATGACACAGCCAGAGGCAAAACCCACTCACATATGCAAACATACACACATTTTGATACTTAAATGTCAGGAAATATGAAGTGACATTTAATTAGACTGTCCTAAAACTGATGACCGGGTCAAAAAAACACAGTCAAAGGAAGCAGCATCACCGCAAATATTTGGACTATTCACTCAGCCAGGACTCTGGCCCAGAGTCGGCTAATCAAATCCAAGTTGAAACCTCCTGTGACAACCCTTTTGGGGAATGAATGCATTCTCGGGGCACTCGAGAGGAAATTTATAATTCACTAGCACAGAGACCCATTTATTAATCCAGCAGTTTAGTTGAAGTCATTAAAACGGAATGACGTGAGGAGAGGCTGCTATTGTTTCTCCCAAAAATATGTAAATCCTTTGCCCGATGTGAAGGGAGAGAGCTTAGACGAGTAGAGCCCGGCCTAAGCCAAAGTAATTGGAAATTAAATTGGGGGATTTCTTCCGAGTGGAAGTGACAGCCACGTGACAATCAAAGGAACGTAACCCACTCACGACAACGGCGACTACGGCGACTCCTCCTCACGTACTCACCTCTGAACTCTGCCTCGGGGCCCCTCGTTGATGGCCAATAATTGCTTTATCATAGCGAAACCCACTGGCAGGGAATATCATCTTACCATTAATAGAGAGGGAGAGAAAGAATTTCATGCTGGCAGGGCAACTATTGAAATGCTGTAATAGGCATGGAAAAGATTGTTTTGCCGTCTGGTTATGTTATGTTGTAGCCAAGGCCCAGAGTAATTTTAATAGGTCATCATATTAAGGGATTCCCAGCGACGACTCGTTTGCTCCCCAGTTGGAGCTGCCTCAGCTTGTGTATCGATTTCGAGGCAAGGGATGCTGCCTCCCCCATTGGCCGGCTTTGTTATTGGCCATTGCCCACGCGATGACATGTGCGTTTAATTGCGTTTTACTTACTTGACACAAATTGATATGGCACTCGCGGCGGCATTTGGTCTCCGCTCCACCCCTTTTCACATAAGTATGCTATAATTTCCCACCGAACTCTGGGCTCTCTCTCGCCCAATTAAATATTTCTGCAACACTTAGTTGCGGCTGCTCAGAATGGCCCCGGACAGCTACGAAACAATTTCAGTTTGAGTAGGGCCCGCGGCAAGGACTCGGGGAGAGGAAACCAAACCCGAGAAGAAATCTTTTAAAGTTCTCAGAGTGTGTGTGTGTGTGTGTGTGCGAGTGAGTGGCATCTACCGCACCATAAATCAAATTATGACGACCTGACGAGGAGCGGAAATCATGACCGAAATGTTATTAAGTGCAGCCCAGGGACCAGAGTCAGCCAGAGTCAGTCAGAGCCAGCAGCCGCACTTTGAACCCTAGTAGCTTTTGAGCAGTCCAGTCCAGAGACCCTTGACCACTTTCGACTTGCCAGCTTGTTTGAGTATTTTACGTTATTAATATTAATATTATTACAAGAGACGACACAAGTTTTTGTGTGGCCCAGGCAGGCGCAGGAGGGCAGAGGCCGAGGCAGAGGCAGGCCGTGTGTGTACACATAATTATGCAATTTAATGAGTTTTCTCTTTGCTGTCGCAGCCCCCGGGCCACTCTACCTTCGCAGAGACATATAACCAAACCGAACCCACAACTCCATGGCACAGCTGCACATGTGCATAATTAATTGCAAAAAAATTAATTCTACATCAAGGAGTTGTCGGATGTGCGCGAATGTTTCAAAGGCTTTAAGGTATCCCTCAAGGGATTGTGAAAGGGCGGAATGTATTTTTTAGCTGCGGAGAATAATGTTTATTACTATAAATATTTAGTTTAGGTGTTATATTCAGGGGAAGAACTAATTGTTTACCTATTATTTTCTAAGAAATCAATACTTTTAGTGGCAAAATTATGATAGTGATGGTTCTATTACAATTATATCAATTCCAATTTACAGAATTAAACTTTAATTCGTTAAACAAAATGACGATTGTTGTTATTAATTGTTTATGAATTGTATGATATACAACCGCGAATAGTACTGAGAAGAGGCAGAAACAATTATAAACTATAGTCTGCAGTGCTTGTCTTTGCCCAAAGAAGACTCAATTTATGTGAATTCAATTAACCATGTAGGCCTCGAGTTACCAAACCCCCATATGACATTTATAAAGCTAAAAGAACCTCTAAAATGGCTAGAATCTCAGCTCTGAGCAGAAATATTCTTCAGAGATGCAAAAAAATAACAAAAAATCGACCTGCAGTCAAGGTGAGCGGTGTAACAAAAATGTTGTTGAAGGCAGATGATGGCGACGACGACGACGGCGGTGAGGATGATGGTGATGCTGATGGTGCGGTTGACTTTGCCGCAACAACGCTGCCACCGACGACAACTTGACATGGGAGCTAGCTGAGGCAGGCCGAGGCAGGCTGAGGCTGGTGACTAGAAAAGACAGGAGGCGAAAGCCCCCTCCGTCTGCCGCTGATGTTTGTTTTGAGCCCCTGCCACAGGGCCGCCAGCCAGACTCACTTCTCGCATTTTCCCTTGGCTGCCATAAACGGAAAGAAAACTCCTCACGACAGCGATGAAATTGACGTATAAAGTCAACGGCGTCAACAAAAGTCGTCTCCTTTTCTCCTCCGCCTCCTAGGAGAGGGGGAGACTCGGAGACTTCTCCATTTCTCCATCTCATCGCCGGGCACATGACAGCACTTTTGAGGCATGTGTGTGTCACGTTCAGCATTTAGCATTTATTGTGTCTGTGTATTTGTTTTTTCTCCCTTATTTCCCGTCTTTTTATATTTTTTATTTATTTTTTTTTTTTGTGGGGAATGCCCAAAATTGAATTGGAAAACTTGGCTAAAGGTGCCTAGGAGAAATCCTCCGGTTATGGGTGCCCCAAAGTAGACTACAGTTGTTGGTTGGTATTTCCTTTTATTAAACCATAGCTCTGGCAGAAATTTTGATTGAAACGACAGAAAGGAGTGACTCTACTGAGTATGGAAATGAGTTTGGAAACGAACAGAGTTGAGTGTTGAGGGTTACTCCCATTTGCCAACTTTGATGAAGTTGCCAAAGGAACAGGAGAGGGAGGATGGGCGCAGATTCTTTTGTGATTTGTGGGCATTGTCTCTCTCTGGCTTGCAGGAAATTAGAAATCTTTGTGCACACAGCACACACATGGCGACCCGTGTGTGTGTGCGTGTGGAAAGCCAGGCAAGAAAATTAGAAAGCAAACTGGTTTTGCTGCCATTACAGACATTGCCATTTATATGTCGAGTTAATTAAAAGAAAACTAGTTATGCTAGTACCTCCTCACTCACTCCATCTCCATCTCCATTTCCATCTCCATCTGCACCTCCATCCATCTCCGCATCTTCAGCAAGAAAAGTCATTAAAAACTTAAGGATGAAGTCGGAGTCGAAGCCAGAGCTTGTCCGTCAGCCAGTGCGTATGATTGATAATGAGTTAAGAGAAGACGAAGAAGAGGAGCCCCGAGACATCTTCATCTTTTCCCAGCTCATCCTGTCTGGGCAATGCAAAGAATGCACATTTCTTCCAACGGAACTTATTATTTCATTGCACTTGCCTCGAACACTTTCCTGCCACCACCACTCCGCCAATCCCCCCTCCTGCAATCCCATGCCATTCCATTGTGTGTGGCCACAGCTGCCAGGGCTGCCGTCATTGTTGTCCTGCCAGCTCCTGCTGGGCTCCAGTTCCTGCTCCTGCACCTTCTCCTTCGACTGCGGTATTCCCCGGTGTGCCACCTTAAGACATCGCCGCGGGCGTTCCCCCGAGCCAAGCAATAGATATTAACATGGCTCTAGCGGTCGGACTGGAAGGGAGGGAGGCGTATCAACTCCTCCTTCTCCTCCTCTGCCGGCACTCAGGCTGTGACTGGCTTCCCATGGCGACTCCATTGTCATACCTGTAGGTGCAATTTACATATTGCCAGGCAGCAAAAGTGGTCCGTGGAGGATGGGGCCACAGTCATGTGGGTGAGCAGTGGCTACGAGGAGCTATCTAGAACTGTAATTTCTAATTTACTTTCATCTTTGATGCGGGCGGCTCGCTGGTCGGCTGGTGTCCCTTCAAAGGTCCTGTGCGGAAATGTAAATCCCGCCATTATACACGAGTCAATTTTGAAATTTGATTCCAGTCTCCTGCCAGTATGTCGCACTATAAGGCAGGATTAAACTGAGTTCCCCTTGGCAAGTCGTAATTAAATATTTTCCTGGAACTTAGATATTAATTTTGACACTTTTTGGCAGAGCTCGTTTTCGTCCAAAGTCTGAAATACCGGTTGAAACAAAGGGAATCGAAGGATCCGCTCGCTAAAAGAGCTAACGGAAAGATCTTTTGCACATGTATGTTTGTGTGCTCTCTCTCTTTCTCGCTCTCTCTTCCACGCTTTGCCTGGCTTGTAAAAGCAAAGCAGCAGACAGCTTATAAGTTATTGGAACTAGCGAAGGAATAAGCTTATTTAGAAGAGAGCTCATGCAGTTACAAGTAATAAACTGAGTTTTATTTTATTACCAATTGTTAAAGGGATTCCTTCTTAATTTGCAATTCAAATCTACCAGTTTTGCCTGTTTATAATCACCACTTGAATTGGTTGTTCTCTATTCTCCATCTCCATCGGACATTCAAATTAGGCATGGCCAGGGTCGGTCCAGCTTGCATATGTATTTATTCTATTTTCTATTTTGTTGCTCCCCCATAGTTATCCTGCCAAATGTTAAGTGCAGCGGACTCGCACAAATTATGCGCATTTTTGGGGGGAGCTGGAGGGGAGAGTCGAAAAGCTCCGGAGTTGTATTCCTCGCGGTCTCCGGCTTTTTCTGTCTAGGTGAGCTGAGCCAGCGTTACATGGGGAATTAGTGCGCATAATTTCATAAGCAAGTCGGCTGCGAGGACCGAGCGAGAGCTCTCCGTGGAGCTGCTGGGAAATGGGAAATGGGAAATGACAGGAAGCTTTTCGCAGTCATCGCGTTGGTCGGTCGCTGCGCAAATATTTTTTGTGGGCCCCCGGGAATGAATGTCTGCCGATGCTGCCGGCAACATTTGTACATATCCCGTACATATGCCTATGTACAGCGAAAACATCGAGTTATGTTGGGAATTTCTTGACAAGGGAGGCTGGGATGGATGGAGGCTCACATCCCGCACGGGTGTATCTGTACTAAATTGCACATGAAGTGATTTCGAGCGTAAGAAATGCCCCAACAGGAGTACATCAATATTAAATGTATATACAAAAATATATACGACGACGCAGCGTTTGGAATATGCAGAAAAACTTGGCGCAGGTTCAAAAAAAGCATACACAAAAAAAAAATAAAAAAAGGAGGAGGAAGAATTTCATATCAAAATTACAAACAGGCCCAGGACAGGGGCCTGCAACTCTCTGCCAGAAAATGTGAACGATGGACGAGGCCGGGTCCGGAGACCCCTTGGGTCCCCCCATTGTTGCTCCGAGCCAAAAGTGCCGGAAGTCGTGAACTCTGCCTGGGAATGTGATTAAATGCATTGCTGGCGTTTTGTGCATAAAACTAATTTGGCTAATTTCGTTATTTATTGGCCAGAGATGGCCAATTATATTTCTAAAATGATTAACGTTCTTCGACGCACTACTAATTGTTTCTATTTCTGTATCTCTCTCGTTGCAGCCAAGGCGCAGGCACCCAAGAAATATACATCTCTAATGCATCAGCTAAGCAACAGTATTCTTGCTCAACAATAAATTTACGAAAGCTCTCAAGACAACAATACAAACACAAGGAATATTTTCATAGCCGTGATTATTTGTTGCATTTTATAAAAACAAGGAAAATAAAGAGAAAACAACACACTGCAGACACGAGGCGGCCAAGAGAACGCAGCGAGCTTAAGCCAACAACGTAGTACGACTAGCAAAAGACACCACCAATTTAGTTTGATCTAGAAAACCATACAATACCATACAAGCAAAGTAGCCAAAATCTCTATATGTATAGTGTATGTATCGATCATCTATGATTGGTATATAGCAAAGGATATATTTACAAGCCCCGCAACACATAAACGCAAGGTGTGCCGTGTCCCCCCTCACACACACACACACATACACACACGCAAAAGACAGAACATCCGCTGAGATACTGACCGACCGCTGAGCCCGGTCACATCCAGATACATTTTCATCTCAACCGCGTTAACACAAAGGCAGCAAAATAGATACCATGGAAGACAATAACACGAGCAGCAGTGCGGGCGGTGCGTCCATTAAACACGAGGATCCATCGGTGACACTCACAATAAGGCTGATTATGCAAGGAAAGGTAAGTCGGACGAATATGAAGTATCCTAAGGAATATTAGAATAAGATCAGCTCTACATTTATTCAAAAGATTTTCACGAAAATTATGGCTCCAGACTGATTAAGCAGGATGATTATATATAACCAAAGCGCAACTATTAATTCTTATCTGAAAACAAGCATCAGGATATTAAATAAATATATGCCTCAAAATCAAACTCAACATTTTGCGAGGTTTAATGGTCGCTGAATTCGTACTTGGGAATCTCAAGCTCACTCCCTGCTAAAAAGGGATAGAAAAACAATTTATAGAATAAATTTAATATATAATAGAAGACTGATGTTTCAATAGAATGCAGAGTTTGGCTCGATTATGGAAATAGTTTACAAACTATAAAGTGTTCAATTGAATTATTGAAACTCTGCCAAGTAACTGAACCAGAAAATTTAAATGATTTGCCCTCTAGACCTCTGACAAAGGAAACATCCTTTATTCTTTATTTAATAGTGCTTGAAAAGTGTCACTGCCAGATAGAGGATAATTTCCTTGAACGCCGAACTGACATATCTGATTGAAAACAATCCCTAGGAGTCACTCCAACGCAGTGACACCAGCCGACCCAAAGTGGGCTACTACAACTCGCATTTGCGACTCCACCCACTCCCCTCTTGGCATCGAGTGCAAATGTCTATTAAAATATGAACGCTTTTGTGCACACCATTGACTTCTGTCATCTTAAATATTTATAGACCTCTTTTTCAATTCGCACAACAAAAATCAATAAGCCGGAGAGCGAGCGAGTATGGGGCAAACAAACAAAAGGCAACCGGGCCAGAGAGCAAACAATAACGTAAAAAAATTATAAATTAACGCGTGCATTTTGTATGCAAATTAAAATTAAATACGCGCCACGTCACGCATGTTGCCATCGCATTGATGGTAAATTACAGGGGAGCCCGGGCAGGAGGGCCAGGGAAGTATGTACGTTCGTAGAGATATAAATACAAGGCCATAAAAACGGAGACGACGAAGTAAGGCATCGGCTATTAAACAATCATTACGGCTCCCAGATATGAGTAATAAAAATACAAATAAAATACATCAATTTATAAATTGTTTTCAATGCACACAATAACAAAATGCCAACGAGCACACATTATGTGCAAATGGATATATGGTGTAGGTAGGACGTAGGACCAGCAACGAGTTTAACCAGTCGGAAAAAACAGAGGACAAGTATAAAAAATTAAATATTTAAATAGTTGCCTGCACAATATTAACCGCAAATCGGGGCCAAGAGCGCTTTAATCAAGGGAAATGTTTTGATAGCAATTTCCCAACACAAACACCCCGCGGCGATCCATTTTCAAGCCAACTGCATAGAGTAAAATCTGTTAAATTAAATAGAATTGATTAAAATCAGGCGATACAAGTATTCATTAAGTTTTAATACTATTTTTTATAGTATTTATTAGTTTTCAATACGTATTTTTCACTTATATGCTAGATAGAACCAACGCTTTACCTAGTTCTTTTCTAGTTTTAAATTTGATGGTTTTATATATGAAAATTAATGTTAGTAATGCCTTAGATAGAGCCCTGTAAAGTATTGGCCCAATCTCGACACTTGTAACCACTTAAAATATGCAGAAGAAGCCGAGTCTCTCTCGAGTCTCCATTATTTCCATAGCAACCATGATAAGCCAACAAAAGATATTGTTTGCCGTCAAACTGCAGCTTCTTGCCGTGCGGCTGTGATTCATGCCAACCGCCGAACTACTCAAGATAAAAGCGGCATTAAACAAAGAGCTAGAAAAACCGACACTAAATAGCTGCTTATTTATTTAATAACAGTCAACAGCCATTAAAAACTATTATTCAACGACATTAGCCGGCAGCAGCCGCAGCAGGCACAACGAGCCAGAAAAGGCTGTCACGCAAATCCGAAGCGTCGGATGTTGTTGTTTCTGTTGAGTTTGAGTTAAGATGCGATGAGAGGCTTGTGCCACTCGAGAGATCTTGGCCAGAAGCTGGGGGGAGGAGCTGGTGGTGGCTCCCACTCCCCCGAACACGTGTTAAGCTGGCAAAGATGTCATTTATCTTTTTAGCCTTATTCCCCGCTACACGAAGGCAGCGGCCAAAAGCTGATATTCAGCTTTGGATTTGCCCAGGCATCGATTTAATTATAAATTCGCTCGTTGTTGGACTTTATTTTTATACCCATGCCATACCAACCATACCCTCATCCTCACCCGCTCCCCGTGCAATTGAGGGGCAGCGACAGGTGCAGATAAGGCGACAGTGCGACAGTGCGACCAGTGCAATGGGGGGGCACTTTACACGATGTGTAGTTGAAAATTGGCAAAAAGGCCAAAAATGTGTTTAGACGGCGGCAATTTATGGCCGAAATAGCAGAGCCCAGCCAGCCAGACAAAGAAAGCGAATTAAAGCCAAAACAGCTGGTGGCAGGGGGGAAAGAGAAAATCCGGGGCTACCTGGTCGATCCATCTCATCTCCCTTCACCGATCTCCGTTGATCTCATGAATAATTGCGCACTTTTCGGCTTTTACGCAATATATAGCACCGAGAAAGACGTGTGTGTAGGAATAAATATTTTGTAAATGTAAATTCTGCACATTTTCTGAGATTTTCATTTTTATTAGATTTTTTTCGGCTAGCAAACACAAGGATTCGGGCAATAAATTCCCAAGACACTTTTGTACGGCGCCGACAGACTAAGGCTGTCGTTTGTTGTTGTCGGTCTCTTGATCGATAGTTATAGATTAGCATGATTTATGCGATTTTTTCAACTGCCGCGCAGATGTGAATAAATTTGAAGCGCAATGCAAATCAAGTGGCGAAAAAGGAAAATAAAGAAAAGAGCAGCGACAGCCGCAAATAAACAGCGATATAATGTCAATTGAGTTGGCATTAAATTGAATCGAACACGGGTCTCGCCGACATCCGTCTTTGACATTGTTTAATTGTGCTTAGGAAAGTGGGAACGACTTTGCGGTAGGTTGAGGCGGGAAATAAATATAGGGATATATAGGAGATTATTATTATAAAAAAGCTCAAATGGGCTTAATTCCATCATGTAATAAATAGGCCGTGAAATAATAAATTAAACAGGAAGAGAGACTTACAACAAGGGTTATTTTGAATATTATTTCCCCCTTTCATACTTTTTTTTGCTCAGTTTTATTAACTCACTTTAAGCCCTCATAATTTATCCATCTCCCCATCGCATAAATCTTGCAAACGCAAACGCCCATAAATGCAATTATTTATTAATGAGCGAATGAAATAAATGCTTATTAGTAGAAGATATATATCTCCTTATAGCCAAGCAGCAATTATACCAACTTAAAAAGCAATCGTGTGGCGCCCTCTGCCAGAGAGTAGTGCAAGGCCATTAGCAGAGCCAGAGTTGCCATTGTTATTCGAGTATTTTTGAGATTTCCAGAGTCTCTAATTAACTTTGGCTTATTATTATTTTCATGCGGAAAGTCGCAGTCGGTCTCTGGGTCTGAGTCAGAGTCACAGTTGTAGTTGCAGTTGCAGTCGCGTCCAAAGTCGTGATGCAGTTAATTAATTTATGAAAAAATAAAAACGGGAAACGCTAGGAAAATAAACAACAACTCTGCCATGCAATCGAGCGACAGAGCGACAGAGTGTGGAAAAAATTACAAAAACGAACACCTTTTTCTTTTGTTTTGCGAACTGGCTCTTGGCTCTGCTGTTCGCTGGGCTTTTGTGCTTTTCTGTTCACCTTTTTATTTCTTGGCAACCATCCGCAAATTGCATAGAAAAGAAACCAAAATGTGGGTTGCTCTCTCGTCTAGAATTGTCAGGGCATAGATATTTGCAGTTGCTGTTCTTATTTTTGAATCATGCATTTTTAATTAGTGAAATTGCACGACGTCGACGACGGCACCGCCACCGCCATCGCCATCGGCACCGGCACCTTTATGCAAATTTTCATCGCAGTCTGCCACATTTCCCGAGCACTTGTCTAATTTTAATTAACTCTCTTTCAAACAGTCTGAGCATATTGTTGTGTAATCGCAAGATTAGGGGGAAACCATTAAATATTTCTTAGAGATCAATGACGCATAATTATATTTTGCTAATAGAATAATGTTATCAAAAGTATGAGCAATAAAATATGTCCCTATAGTTGGTCTTAGACTATATAAATGGTAAAATAAATCCTGTCAAATATTTCCCTTGGTGTTTTTTTCTGTATTATTCCATATTAAATGCTTTGTTTTAGTATCCCTCTCCAGTTCCAATTCCAATTTCAATCCAAATATTTTAACTGATGACTTTGGTGAGCATTTTTCCTCGTTCGCCTGCAGGAGACATTTCCCATTCGTCCGTGCGCTGTTTTCGTTATTTAATCAAATTAAAAATTTGCCACTTGCTGCGTGGCATGGCCCTGGTCCTGCATCTGGCCCTGGCAAATTGTAAATAATTTAATTGTACCATGATTTTTTTGTGCGTTTCGCCTGCCAGAAACAGCAACAACATGCTGCTACTCCCGAATAAAAAGGAGGAAAAAAAGCAAAACACGTTGCAGGGCGACAAATGTGCTGCATGATTTATTGTAAAGAGGCGGAAAGGGGGGGAGCACATGTGTGCCACAGCAGGCCATGTGTGTACCTTCCCCCTGCTTTCCGCCCCTTTGTCACATTGCATTTTCCAACATTTGTTGCAAGTTTTTCTTGCATTTTTCCTTTGCCATGGCAGCTCCCATAAATGGTTCTCACGGTTTTGCAATTGCTGTCAGAGATTGTTTGCCGCTGATGTTGCTATAGCCGTTGCTTGTTGCATGCTGCTGCTGCTGCTGCTGCAGTTGCTGCTGTTTTCTTTTGTATCTGCAATTTATTTATTTTTGTACAAATTTTCAACGCCGGCTCTCGGATTAAAAAACCAAAAATTCACAAAGAGCTGTAAAGGGGAAAAACATGGAACTAGTCATGCTGCTGCTTTGGGTTGTTGTCTAAGCTAAAAGCCAAGTTTGTTTTCTTTTCTCTTTTCACCGTCTTTACTTTACCGTCTGTCTGCTCCACTAACATCAAAACCTCTCTTTTTAGTTTCCCCCCCACTTCCCCCACTCAACGCCACGCAATGAAACTCAGCTCCAGCTGCTGCCTTTATTGTGCCCCACAATTAGCGTTGTCCATTCTTTGGACTTCAGCTTTAATGCGTTTCTGTTATTGTCTGTGCCTTTTCCCTCCTCCCCTCCACTGGCCTTTGTTATTGTCATAATCTTCGGAGCAGTCCACTCTTCCATGTTCCATCTTCTGGTGATAAATGGAACTAGCCGAATTTTTCGCTTGGCCGAAGTTTGTGTGGGAAACACAAAAAGATGTGCAAAAAGCATTAGAGAGTCATCATCACACATAGTACTCGGAAATGCTACTCGGCAGATCAGAAAATAAGGATTAAATCAGGATTAAATCATCAAGGAAAGTAAAGTTACTACCACTATTCGATGAATTAATATATTTGTGTTTAATTGTCACTCTGAAGTCTGCCTGAATTTGTTAAATTTGAACGAGAAGCAGTCTTCATTGTTTGATTTTGAATCTGTTTACCAACCAAAAAACCATGTTTGTCTTACTCTCTACTGTCTTCAATAAATCACATTGTTATATGAACTATCTGGGGTTTATTTGGAGGCAGTAAATTAGAGCAGTGGTGCCCTGACTCATTCTCACAGTATGCACAGAACAACTTACCAATTTTTGTGACTAACCTAGATCTTTTTTAAGTTAGAGAGCTAATCAATTAATTCGAGACGAGTCTCTTAGTTCATTATAAATCTCATTAGGTTTTTTTTAAAACCTAAGTCTGGCATATTTCAGTATTTATTTTAACCTTTAATGTATCAACTATTAAATATGCTTCGTTAAATATAGAACCTTTGGAAAACTACGTTTAAAACTTATACATTTTAAAATGACATTTACTGAATACCATCAATAAGCTCAGCAAGGAAAATATTGTCAATATAACCAATTTTTGTGACTAGACTAGATCTTTTTTAAGTTAGAGAGCTAATCAATCAATTCGAGACGAGGTTCGCGGGTCTTTTAGTTCATTATAAATAATATGTCTGGCATTTCAGTATTTATTTTTACCTTTAATGTATCAACTATTAAATATGTCTCATTAAATATAGAACCTTTGGAAAACTACATTTAAACCATATACATTTTTAAAATGACATCAATAAGCTCAGCAAGGAAAATACTTTCAATATAAAAGTATTAAATATATACAAGTACCATTCCAACGAACTGGCTTAAAAGGCCCCTTTCTGACTTAAATCCGCTCACAGTTGTAACCCTATTATTCAAGGCTTACACTTACGCGCAGGTCTCCGAAGCAGCATCAATTTTAACTGGCAACCAACGGATTTGCAATAATCTCCGGCTGAAAAAAATAGCACCAACAAATTCAATGAAAGCGGGCCAAAACTTATATTCTCTGACCACACATGGAATGTGTTCCGAGTTCCGAGAGAGCAGCAGCAGCCTCCCTGCTCCGCCGGCTGCGTGTCAACTTTTCCTATGCATATTTTACATAGAATAGGAGAAGCCATTCAATCCATCCGATCCGCCCCGAATTGGGATGTTAACTGAGGGCCAACAACCAAAACATTCAACACAGAACAGGGCAGCCGAAAATGCTCCGGCTCGACCGCAAAGTGATTTTTGCATGCGAAAATCTGACGCATGTGAAAATCGGTAAATGCGAAAATTCGAAAATGCCAAATGCGTTTTTGTGTTCATTGTTACAGGATTTGGGTGCCGGAATGCTGTGAATTTAATTGCTGGCAGGGAGGCTGAGCAGTGAACACAACAGGGATGCCGGAGGTCGAGGGTCAAAATAGGCTACGAATCAATGCAATCAAGTAAAAGTCCCGAAAATTCGCCCCTATTCACGGCCAGCAGCAGCCGGCAGTGATGTCCGGCAGATTCGATTTATGCAAATTGCGCAAACTTCTAAGCGGAACTGGCTTGCAGTCACACAAGAGCATAATTGAATGGAAATCGCTGCGGGCAGGTTGTGCGGATTGAGGGCGGCTTTTGGCCGCATTATTAATGATGATGATGAGGTCGAGACCGGGGCTGAGGCGCTGATGAGCAGCCATCAACTTGAATGGTTATGAGGGATCCCTGGGACGCCGCGCACTTAGATATAGATACAGATAGAGATACAGATACACTTAGCTGCCGCGAAACTTGGCCCGTAAATTACACAGGCCGCCGAGAAATCTGCCCGGGGCAGGCAGACAGGCGTAAAAACGCATCTGACAACGGGTCGCCGGCGTCCGAATGATAATTACGCCAATAATTATGCCAATTCGCTCTGACATTTGTCTACAATAAATATCTATGCCTGCGAATAAATTCGAGTAGTTGCCGGTGGGGGGCATAAATATTTCGTCGAAGAGTGGCCAAGTGGCAAACAGCGCATAAAAATCCGGATAATGCCCAGGCAGGGGCTGGGCGGCGACGGAGGCAACCGGAGGACACTAGATTTCCCACATTGTTTTGCCCAGTTTGCATTTTGTCTGGCAAACTGCCCGTCGCCGCCGTCTCGAAAGATATATTAGTTGGGTTTGGGTGCGCTCCTTCGTTTCGGCCATTTTCGGCCCCGTCACAATGGATTGCTGCACTTTGGATTTGCGAAGGTTGTTCTATGGTTTATGGCCAACAAATTGAATGCCTGCAAGTGGCAACAATTTAGGCATGGCCAAATAAAATGTTTCTAAATTCTAAATGGAAGTAGCAAGATATTTTAAATGGTTATAATCAAGGCACTTTTTATATAGGTGTTTATCAAAGATACAATGAGGGAAAATACTCTAGAACAAATTCAGAGAGAGTCCGAGATTTTCATTATAAAATATGTATATTTTTTAAATGCCGGAATATATTGAATTTTCGTATAATATATATATATAATTTAATTTCTTAATATCTCAAGAAATAGATGAATTTATGGCTGACTTGAGGTTTTAGCCGGCTGATTTAACCCACATAAATCAGGACTCATCTATTTTTACCAAAAACACACAAAGATTTGGTCTAAAGAGAAGTAGAATATATATTTATATATATATGTTACAGTTCTCAGCAAGGAAACCGCATCAGTACTTATTTTTCTGACTGATTCAACCTCATCCCATTGCGTGGTTTTAAAGAGTTTGTCGCTGAATTCGTGCTTGGGAATTTTAAACAATTTGTGCTTAATAATATGACAAGCATTAATAATAATTTAAGGTTTTCTTTATATGTTACATTCATTTTCTCTATTTGTTCGTTAAATTAAAGCGTAATAATTTAAAGACTTAAATGCCTCAGTTGTGGGGAATTGCAGTGAGCTCCATTTCGGTGATGGATGAAAACTAGCTTATTAAGAATGTTTGTTATATTGATTACCCCACGATACTGGAGCTTTAAAACCATTTCTGTACGGAAGCCAATCGAAATTCCCGCCACTCGACGGGGTTTTGTTCTTTTTGTTGCTGGAACTCAGTTACGGGCTGCGGCAGTGCTGATATTTACAATCAATTAAAACGCGTAAAACGCGCTGGCCGCAAATTTCATTACGTGCGACTGTGTCCCGGCGCCGACAGACGACCGACGACTGACTGTGAAAGGGAAATGGGTTTGGGTTCGGGTTCGGGTTTGGGATTGGATTTTCTGGTTGCCACCGGGGAGCGAGGGTGTGATGTGGGTGGGGTGGAGTGTGAATTGCTTTTTGTGGCAATTAAATATGCAAAAGTAGTTACACACACAGGCACACACGAGGCGGCCTACCTCCCCCTTGGTGTGTGTGTGTGTGCTCCGGCATAATATCACTTAATATTTAATCAAATTTGTGCTGCGTCGCTGACAGGCGGCTGGCGGAAAACACTGGCATAAACTGTTTTCGATGTCCGGACTCTTGATAGCCTGGGGGCTGCAGGGAGGTGTACATCTTAAGAGCATTTAAAAGTTACTTTACAGCATGTTTTCCAACTCGACTACATATTTCCCATCCTCTCTCTTGTCTCCTTGCAGGAAGTTGGTAGTATTATTGGTAAAAAGGGTGAAATTGTCAACAGATTTCGTGAAGAGGTAAGTTCCTGTAAAGTTCGTGAAGGAGCCAAGCTAACCTCCCCGTTTTCTCCTGCAGTCTGGTGCCAAAATCAACATTTCGGACGGCTCGTGCCCGGAGCGCATTGTGACTGTGTCTGGTACAACTAATGCAATCTTCTCGGCATTTACGCTCATTACAAAGAAGTTCGAAGAGGTATGTGTGCGGTACTAGTGGCAAGGTTCCACTACCAAAAGAACTTGGGGTTCACAATTTCCAGTTCACATTACTAACTTCTGACCCGTTGCAGTGGTGCTCGCAGTTCAATGATGTAGGCAAAGTTGGCAAAACTCAAATACCCATTCGATTGATTGTGCCCGCCAGTCAATGTGGATCGTTAATTGGTAAGTACTCACCCTTGAACCCACTTTTGGCCAGCACTAATGCCATCTTTCTGTCATTTGCACCCGGGACAACACAGGCAAGAGTGGCTCAAAGATCAAGGAAATTCGACAGACCACCGGCTGCTCCATCCAGGTGGCCAGTGAAATGCTGCCCAACTCCACGGAGCGGGCGGTTACCTTGAGCGGCAGTGCCGAGCAGATCACCCAGTGCATCTACCAGATATGTCTTGTCATGTTGGAGGTGAGTCTACTGATGAGTAGTCCAGTTGAAATGCTCAGTGAATGATTGTAATTAGGAGTAATTATGGCTTATATAGGGCTTTAAATCAGGGGTGGCCAGGCCATCCATTGAGTAAGTGTGAGTAAGAAATATAACGAAGTGGATAGATATGGATAAAAAGAGCTAACATTTCTTATAATATTGCATTCTAAATATAGCTAGCTTAGCAAAAATCCATTTATCTCTAAAAAAGCCTAGCTTTGGCCAAAAATTATAAAAATTACCGCACTGGTGCATGGCTAGATTCCGTGCATAAAGTGCGTATGCCAGCAGAGGAAGCTTTGGACACCACAGCTAACCCTTTACTTGTGATAGCTTATTTCTACAATAAAATGAATATAGAATATTATTCTTTGAGCAAATCAAGTTGGATAAAAATGACTATATTATGCTTTGAGCTTGACTTATGAGTATTATGTCTTTAATAGTCCCCGCCACGCGGTGCTACCATCCCGTACCGACCAAAACCGCAGGTGACTGGCCCCGTCATCCTGGCCAATGGACAGGCCTTCACCATTCAAGGAAACTACGCAGTGCCCACACAAGAGGTATGTAGACGATGAAGCACGTGACTGTGTTCTCACCGAATTAAAACCAGGCTAACGTGTTGTTAAGATCAGTGAACAGTGTTGTGTACTCTATTGCCAGCCACTGCAGCTATATCTCTCGCTCTGTCTCTCTATCTTAACCGACCCCACATGTCCACATGTCCAGCTAAACAATTTTGTATCTACTTGATTTCGCCCCGATCCAGTCCAACTATCTTTTTGGTTATTGCGCGTCTTCACTTTCTGTTTTGCCTCTTAATATCTCTTTAGTTCACATGTCCCCTATCTCTCTGTCTCTACCTATATATTTCTCTGTCTATCTATTTCTCTATCTTGAGTTTCTGCCGATAATCCAGATCCAGATAATCCCACTGCTCGTCTCTATGGCACCCGATTATTATTTGCGACACCGCCCAGAGTCCCCTCTTCCCACCTTCTCCGTAAATTCTCTACTTGGAGACCCCCAGAAGCTGTTGTCCAGAGAAGATCCTTCCACGATTTGTGAACCGTTAATTTGTTTCTGAACCCAACCTGACAAATCCGAAACCGATACCGATACCGTTCCGATACCGAAACCGAAACCGATTACCGATTACCGATTACCGCTACCCATTCGTCGAACCCTTGAGAATCATCTCTTTTCAAGTCCAAATGGTGACCCCGATCAGTGAACTAATGTGTTAACCAAACTTTACAGCCATCGAGTCGCCGATGACGACTTAATAATTTAACGAAACAATTGTAAAATATACTTTAAATATGTATTTTTGTTTTGCTTTTAGTTTCTTTTGCACTCTCTTCTCTCAGGTTAAGAGCGTGTGGCTGCGAGGGGAGGGCGTGCGCGCGGTCTCGCTCTCTCTCTGTCTCACTATCGGTCTGCTGCGGGCAGCATCTGTATCTGTCTCTGTCCCGCTGCGAGTCTCCGGGAGTCTCCGGTCCGGGAATCTCCGATGAGAATCTGCGAGAAGAATCGCAAATCCCGAGCGAGAATCGTTTGTATTCCGCCTCCGGGAAGAGTGTTCAAGGCGTGGCGAGGCGAGGCGAGTGTGAGTTCGTGTGAAAGAAAGACAAACGGGGGCTAGAACTCTCATTCTTCCCCGCTCACTCTCTCTCTCTCCACTCTCTACTCTCCACTCTCCGCTCAATCTCTCTGTGTCTCTAAGTTCAGTTCTGAAGAGGGCTCGCTGGCAGCGTGTTGTGGAGAAGTATGTTCAAACTACACTAGTCCACCTCTCAACTATTTCTACTTCCAAAAACAAATCCATCTACATACACGAATCCACCACATATCTCGATCCAAGTCCAGAGTAAAACATTTATTAATCAAGTACTATCACCTATTTACACACACGACAAAGTCCAAATGAATTTAAACTCCTTTAATGAGCGCCAGAAAAACTAATCGTATACCGAATATAAAGCGAATCAACACCAATCTCTATATATTACATATATTTTTCACATCCTGCGTTCTATCTGCATATATCTCTCTTGATTTTTTGTGTAGTACAGCCGCCGCCAATCATTCAAATTGTTTAGTTCTCTGTAAAAGTCCTAACAACAATAACAGCGAGACTGAAAAGCTCACAACCACACACAAAGTCCACATCAACAACAACAACATCCACAACAACAACAACATTGAGTTGCCATTTTTAGATGAGTTTCCACAACAACAACAACAACAACAACGACAAATGCAATTAGAAAACTACATACATCTGCATACTGTTCTAAAAACCATCCTGCCCGAGCCCTCACATCTCTCACACAAAACTCTCTCTCTCTCTATCTCTCTCTCTCTCTCTTTCTCTCTGTTTCTCTCCGTATCAATAAATATTGTTTATAACTCTGTTAAAACCCCCAGACCAAAATTGAATTTCTGCTCCACAAAACAACAGGAAACAAAAAACTAAAAAGAAAAACAACATAAGCCAAAAACAAACAACAAACTAGATTCTATGCAATCCAATTTAATTCAGACCTCGGTACAGTACAGTACACGTACAGTAAGGTACTATACAGCACAGTAAAGTTCAGTTCAGTTTCAGTTTCAGTTCAGTTCAGTTCAGTTCAGTCTCTCTCCGCCCCTTCAGAGCCCCCCTCGCCAGCCATTGCCCCCGAAAACGAAAAATAATAAAAGTTTCTCAAAACTAAAAACAGACAAAGTTCTTGTTGTCGTCGCATCAAATTCAATTAATGTCCAGCAAAATGTAATAAATCAAAAACTAGTTGTACCATCCATTTGCGATCTCTCTCTCTCTGTCTTCCACAAATCGCTCGCTCTCTCTCACTCTAAATCTCCTCCTGGTCCCGTTCCTGGTCCTGGTCCTGGTCCTGGCCTTAGTCCTGGTCCTGGCCTTAGTCCTGGTTATTGTCGGTGTTGGTTACGTTTCGTTGGCCTAGTGCGGCGTGTAGTTTTGTGTATTCCCTCCACAGTTGGGTACAGTTATTAATGGGTACACTCACAGTCAGTTGGCAACTGTACCTCCTGTTCCTGCGCATTCTTAGAGACCCCCCACCTCATGATGGTGTCTGTCGTTGGAAGCCCTTGAATCCCTGGACCCCGCTAGTCTTCTCACTCTCACGCCCTCCTGCTCCTCCGTCTCCGTCTCGGTCTCCCGCCTCTTAGTTGTCATCATTTTTGTTGTTATCTCCCCTCCGATATATATCATTTATATACTATGTTCTGCGTCTGATCCCCCGCCAGAATCCACACCAGAAACTTGCACACACGCCTCGAAAGCTTTCTCCCGAAGCGTTTCTCTAGCGATATGTCTCTTTTTAAACATGTATCTGATAAGCTTACATCTCTCCATAGCAACTACAAAGTTAAGATCTTAATCAACTTGCTCCGAAAGACATTTATTTGTGGTATACAATTTTCGTTCTTCTACTTTTCTTTCTTCCCCTGGCCACGTACATATATTTTGAAAAACATACAAAAATGAAACACAAAATTGTAACTGAAACACACGCACCACACACACGTACACACACACACACCTGAATTCCGGTAACGATCAATCAATCAATCAATCAATCGAACGTAGACCTGTCCAGTATTTCCACTTGCCCTGGCTACCGGCGGTCTACATGCTGGTATCTCAGGCTTGGCGGATCCTTTGTTAAAGGGGGCACATTTACAAGGAGCGGTACCAGCACACCACCATCACCTACAGCAAATGCCCGATGTGAGTTTTTAGCTATCGATGCGATTCGGTTTAAAAAAAAATAAATACTACCAAAAAATAAACACAATCTCCATCAGTCTCTGGAAAGAAACCGTACTCGTGTCTAACCAATATAATCAAACGCAACATGACCCTAGAATCCACCTCCGCTAGGCAGAGCATGATGCTGTACCGCCCCTGAACCCTGACCCCAGCCTGCACCCCTTTCACCTGACCATCCATGCACTCGCAGAAAATTATGGTTTAAGTTAGCCCTTGAAATATGGAAATCTTGAATTTGCAAGTAATAGTTTGTTTAAGATTTAAATTTTAAGAAGAATGTTAAGTTTTAATAACAGGACGCCCAACGTCTCACGTACCTGCTGTAAGGTCCTAGAAAATTGCATTAATTTCTGGCCTTTTTTAAACTCCTAACTTTTCAATTTATATATATTTTAAATATTTAAAACTAACAAAAAATTACTTCAAGGGCAATAACTGAATCCAAACCTAAATCATAATTTTCTTCCGAGTGTGGATAGTTGTGTTTCGTACGTTGCTGTTGTATTTCTACCCCGTAGCCACCACCTCCTTAGTAGCCCCTAGTTCCGGTGTTTTTGTAGCTTGTGTACATCCAGTTTACTACCTCTGGCCTTTCTTTTACGATCCCCCCGTCGGCATACCTGCTGGCCGACCGCCTTTCAATGACATTAGCATTGGGCCAACTGCAACTCCGGGTCCAAGAGTCCGGGTCCCAGAAGTCGTTGCCACCGCAAAGTCGTTGGCCGTCGTGCTCGCACTAAAAATCAGGCAGCCGAAAGGGACTTGGAAGCGAACCCTTTATCCCAGCCAAAAGTCATCAACAAATGCACTTTACGGTCCCTTATAACACAGCCCCTACCCCTCTATATACCCCACTTCTCTGTCCTGGATGTATAGTTAAAGTTTTTGTAGTTTTTGGAAAATTGTTTCAACTTGTTTTCTATCTGACGCTCTGTCTGTGTGTATGTGTCTTGTGTGTGCGCAGAAGTGCTTGTTAATATGCCAACACACACTAGTTTTTATGACAGTTTTTGCCAGATAATCCATTGTTGTCACCCCCAACCCACCACCCCTTGGCTCTCCATCTCCACTGCCACCACTGCCTCCGAACTTTTTATTGAGTTGCATTTCATTTTTGGGTCATAAAATATTTCCATGACGCATGTTTTATTTGTTTCATTTGAAATTCGTATTGCATTTTGATAAATATTTCAGTTCTTGTTTCCTAAGCTCTCACACAAACACACACACACAGATGCACCTCCCCCTCACACAGACACACAGACTCCCCCGCAGCCTGCCCCAACACAAGTACACAAAGCATTTCAATATTCTATGATTTATATTTGAGATTTTCTCTATCCATTTTTTGTGTGCGCTCTGTTCTAGTTTTTTCCACCTCCCAGAGCCCAGTCTCTCGCCCCAGCCACCCTTCTTCCTTTTAGCTGCATTCAGATGCATTTATTCGAACGAATTTGCAAGTGTGTTGCATTTGATTTGATTAATTTATAAAGCGCGTGCATATAGCCCCTCCCCATTTGCCCATCCCCAAAGTCGCCCGCCCCGTTCGAGCCCTTATATAGTATATGTGCACACGTTTGCGTGCGTGTGGGCAGTGTGTGTGTGTATGTTATTTGCTGTAGGTGTCATTGGTGAAAAATGAGAAGGAAAAAATGAAAACCAAAAGAACTTGAGAATGCAAAGCATTTTGTCAAGAGGAAGGACGTCCTAACCCAGATTTGGGAGCAATACTTCATAATATGCACTAAAGTATTAGCATAGTTTTAGATACAGTCCGCATAAGATGGCTTGAAATAGTATTTTTGGGTGTCAGAGACCTGAAATCATTATTTAGGGTCCCAAAAAGTATACTGCAGGAAATCTAAATGATTAATGAAGAGTAATAATTTGGTATAATTGTAAATATAAGTTGTGTGGATTTTAAAATCAACTAAAGTGGTGGACAAAAGTATGCTACATCTTAGCGAAAAATAATGTTATAAATCATAGCATACTTTTGGGAATATTTTAATTGCTTTTTTAAGTTTGAGCTATTTTTAAAAGGCAGATTCAGTTTAGTTGAGAGGAACTCCTGAAGGACTAGTTGTATCCCTTGTAAATTTATTCAATTTGTCAACTCTATCTCTCTCCAACTCTCTCACTGTCTTTTGCTATCTCTCTCCATATATATACCTATATATCTACCTATATATTTTGTAAAGCCAACTTTGTAAATTGTGTAGAAACCATAAGTTAGACAGCGGAGAAACCAATAAACCGAGTCCTTACATACCAGCTTACACTGCACAAAAAGACTCACATACACACACACACCGTACACACACATACACTGTGCCGAAAAATCCCGCCTTCATGTACAAAGAGAAATACGATCCCTATTCACTCTACATTCCATTCGATGGTGTATGTAAAACCAGAGCTGAAGACTAAGAGAATATAAACTTGTATCTCCCGTTTGTGTTGGCTTATTGCATTCCGTTTTTTGTAACTATTTGTTTGATGCTTTTGCGTTCCTGTTTCCTGTTTCCGTTTCCGTTTCCGTTCCACCCAATTACCTTTTGTTATGTTCCTGTTACTGGAAGTTGTGCGCTGTGCGTTGTGTTGTGATCTTCTGATCTCTCCATTCCTGCCCCCCCTGAATACAGACCCTGCCCCACCATTAATGAATAAATCTAGTTGATAATTAATATCCTGTATACCTGTATACCTGTATACATATACACACACACTCGAAACACACACACCTTAACCCACGAAGCCCTCAAACCTTAAACTCTTGCGAATCTTGTTAACGATTAAATCTAAACTAACTAAAGTCTTATATCCCCGACGAACAGGTGGCCAAGAACCCGCTGGCCAGTCTGGCTGCCTTGGGCCTGGCCGGGATGAATCCGGCCAGCACTGGGGGCATCAACCACACAGGTGAGTTGAGCGCTTCTGCGGCCAGATGCCAGACAGATTTCCAATCTAATCTAGGCTCTGCCCCAGCAGCCCTGGCTGCACTGGCCGGGTCGCAACTGCGTACAGCGAATCCAGCGAACCGAGCCCAGCAGCAGCAGCACGAGATGACCGTCTCCAACGACCTGATCGGCTGCATCATCGGCAAGGGCGGCACCAAGATAGCCGAGATCCGTCAGATCTCCGGCGCCATGATCCGGATCTCGAACTGCGAGGAGCGAGAGGGTGGCAACACCGATCGCACCATCACCATTAGCGGCAACCCGGACTCGGTGGCCCTGGCCCAATACTTAATCAATATGAGGTGAGTCTCCTTCCGTCGTGTCCTCCCCCTCCCGATCGATCCCTTCTCTCGGATCTGATCGGATCTCTCTGCCTCTGTTCTGTCTATTCTGTCTATTTATGTGAATGTCGTTAAATGTTAATGTACATGTAAATGTAGTGTTGTTTCTCCGCGTGAATTGTTGTCTAACATCAATTTTGTCGAATTGACTTGCTAATTGACAAAGAAAAAACAAAAAACGTGAAGGTATAAGGAGGTCTTCGTCGGTCGTAGGTCACCTCTCAGTCGCGGAGTGGCGGTGGCGGTGGTTCAAAAAAATACAAAATAAATATACAAAATAAAAGAAAATAAAGGAGGTTCCATTAAGACCATGACGAGGCCCGGGGAGGTGGGTAGGATGACTGCGACCCCTGTTGTGGTCGAGGGTGAAGCGCGGGATAAACACGAATCCGTAACTTAAGTCACACACACACACCATATGTCCTAGCCTGTAAGTCGTAAGCCCGGCAAAGCCAAGCAAAAAGCCACAAAAAGCAAAGGCCGAAAGGCCCAAAAACTAGCACCAAAAACTCTCTCTCTCTCTTATAATTCTCTCCACCCTCACACCCCTAGATCGTAGTTCGCATCGCCAGATCGCGCTAACCAACTGTTCTAGCTAATAGAAACTATAAAATATCTCTAACTCTGTTAATTAAAAACCTAGCATCTAGTTTTATCCAACCAACCATCCTTGTGTAATTATACAACAACAGTTCAGCAGGATGAGCAGGAGGCGGAGGAGGATTATGTATGAGGAGGATGATCAGGCGAGGCCAGGCCAGCACCGAATTAATCTACGCATCACAACGCACACTTTTCACACAACCGACAAATGACAAGAATCGAACATCGATAATCGATAATCGAAAATCGAATTTAATCGAAAACAATCGATCCAAAAAGAACAAACAACAAACGAAAAACGATAAACGATAAACGATAAACGAAAAACGAAAAGAAAAGCTAAACTGGACCTGATCCAATTGGTACTTCAAACTGCAGTTCAACTCCAAAATCGATCCAAAAACCTCTCTCTCTCTCTCCCCGTCCAAATATCAAATCAAAAACCGACCAAAACCGAATCCCCCCACGTCCACCACGTCCACCACGTCCACGTTCATCCTCCAAAAAACCAAGCAAACAAGCAAACAAACTCTTTCGGTCCACGCCTCCCCATTTCAAAAGAGAACAACAACCGCTCACCAAAAGTTTTCTAATCCTACCATCCAAAATTTGAACGCCGCTCTCCTCCCACCAAAACAAAAAACCCCCCAAAAATCGCTGAAAAGCCCTTCTTCTTTATCTCTCTCTCCGCAAACTCCGAACCGTTCCTCCACACAAAACCTCCTTAACCTTTTGCATATAACAAAAACACGAAAAAAGAGTCGAGAAAAAAATGCAATAAAAACCAACTCAATTCCACAAAATCGAAAAAAGAACCAAATGTTTTGAAAATACCTCTATCACCGTCCTAAAAAATAAAAAAAGAATCAAATTCGATAAAAAAAAGAATCGAAAAGAAAACCAAAAGAAAAAGAAATAAGAAACCGAAACAAATACCAAACAATATCCCAATTTGTTCCTTTCTTTCTCTCTCTCTTTCTATCTACCCTAACCGAACCTCATCCACAGTGTTGAGCTGCAGAAGGCCAATCTCCTGGAGCAGGCCCAGGCCCAGCAGAACGGCGGTGCTGCCGGCGCCGCCGCTGCCGGAGCGGCTGCTGTGGCCGCCGGAGCAACTGCAATCGCCGGAGCAGCCGGAGCTCCGCCCGCTGGCACCAATGGAGCCCTCACGACGGTTCCCCTCACCGGCGGAGGCGGAGGCGGTGCCGGTGTCGTGGGACCGGCTGCCGGAGCAGCAGGAGCCGCCAGCAACGGTACCGCCGGTACAGCAGCCAATGGCGGTAGCAGCAACGGCAGCGTTTCCGCCGCAGCCGCCGCCGCTGCCGCTGGCTATGCCAGCGCCAATGGCAGCCAGGGAACCAATGGAACCGTCGGCGTTAATCCAGCCGCCGCCGCCCTGTCCAGTCCTCTGGCCTCGGCCCTGCAGCTGCTCACAAAGCCAGGAGCGCTGAGCGCCCTGTCCAACCTGAGCGCCCTCGATCTACTCAACCTGACCACGCTGGGCAGCAACGGCGGCGCCGGCACCCCGGGCGGACCGCCGGTGCAGACGACGGGCGTGAACCGGGCCAAGGGCCACTATGCCACCTCGCGGTTCCGCCAGCATCAGACAGAGACCGGCGGCGAGGCGGAGAAGCCGCGCAACAAGTTCAATCCGTACTAGGAATAGGAGCCGGAGCCCAAGCCCGAGCAGGAGCAGGAGCAGGAGCAAGAGTCGGAGCTGCAGCAGCCCGAGAGGAGTGAAGTTGTAGTCGCTTAGTTTTATAGGATTTCCATGATAGCGTTGCGAAAGCTTTAGCGTTTAGATATTCTTGAAGAAGAAGCAAACAAAAAATTGTATAAAAAATTCGGTTTAAAAAATATTATGGCTACGACCAGCAGCGTATTCATCTTGTATTCAGATTCGTATTCGAAATTTCCCGACAATTTTTACATCTCTAGTTGAAGCACAACATCAACACAGTATCCAAGAACCCCATTCAATATTTATAATAAAAAACAGAAGCTAACCAAACTACAATAAACAGTCACGTTTAGAGTCGTGCCGCGTAGGGCAGCAGCTAGATTAAATCGTTTAATAATCAATCGATCAGAGTCAGCAACCAGAAATCAAACAATATATTGTGTATCGTATCGAATATATATAGGACCGAGTCGAGATATTTTGACCAAGTGACCAAGGACCGACCCTAGTGGGCGCTATAGATTTTGGACCCCAACAACTTTTTGATAAACGCCTAAAACTAAACTTATATATAGATGCATACATACGAATATGTATCGTACATTATATAGAATTTGCCAAATTTTAGCGCATCCCTAGTAGCGTTCTTCGTAAACAGCATTAGATTTTAGAGATTAGATCGCGAATACCGAGTATCGGGTATATATGTAGAGCAGGTACCGAGCATTATATTTAGCCTCAGCAGCCAACAATCTTTCCCCAATCAATCCATTCATTGTAACATATAACACACGCTCCAATATCTTATAAATCCATTGTGTACTCTCTTAGCTACTAAGCACTAAATGTATTTTTTCCCCTTATATATACGGATATAACCTTAAGCATAAAGACCCAAAAAAGCCATTTGTCGAGAAGAAATCAGAAAGATAGATTGAAGTGAGGTGAAGTGAAGCAGGCAGAATATGAAATGAAATGAGAGAACCTTCTATAAGAAGTCTACAAAAAGAAGAAATTCCAATGCGTTTGAGAACCCGCCCGAGCCTAGAACTCCGCGGCTGGACGGGGGATCAACGACCTTTATGGACCAATTCGCTCTAATTGACGCAATCCACGCAATGAGAAGCGTACAAAAAACCAACTAACTATTTGAATAGAAAAACGAAGAAAGCCCAAGGAAAGCCAAGTGAAATGGCGGTTAGATTTCAAACATATTCAAGGCATATAGGAGGAGAAACTACGAAAGAAAATGGAGAATAAGAAGTAACGTTATCATGTATTAGACTTTAAGTCTTGAATTGTTTATATAGAACTTTAGTTTTTGTTAGTTTTTACACTTTACACATTTTCCCTCCCGAAGTTCCCCAAAAATTTGTATTTATTATTATGCGATTGTACATTTTTGTTATTATTTTTAACCAAAAAAATGGAAAAACGGAAAAACGCTTTTGAATTGGTCGAAACGAAAATAATGTTGAAAAAGTATTTGGAAATTGAAATTTCTCTAACCTAAAGTACACGGAAAAATATTAACTGTAGCTACTTTATGAAGTATGACTCATACTTGATATGATTTCTCTTATTACTATTATTATTATTATTATCATTACTATTATTATTATTATACATTTAGCTGTAGTTGTAAGCGAGACAAGTGACACACACATTATGTAATAACACACCCTAAGCTAAGCGGGCTTACGATTTTATAACCAAATTATATTCCTAACTATTCATACATACATCTCTACATACATACATACCTTACATACCTTACATACCTACATACCTTACATACCTTACATACTTATATTATGCCACAAATAATAACACACAAAAGTAGAGAAAACATTAAATTGGAGTAAAGTAACGTAACAAACGCAAAGTATATTGTATTGTATTGAATGTAATACTACTTCTTGACATAAACAAACAACAAATAGACACAAACACACACCTAGAAAAGGCTTTACCAGTAGAACAACAACAACAACAACAAAAGCGAGAACATCAAGCGAAAGGAACAGTAATAATAGCGACAAAAACTACATATTTGTATGCAATGATGAAAACAATGATGGAAACTACATACATGAGTTTGTAATAAAGTGAAAATGAATACTAAACTAAAGTTCTAGTAGGGGATTCCAGGGGGTTCTCCATGGAGTGGTGGCTGGGGGTTGTCTCTGAAGCCTTCTTAATTGACAAAACATCTAATCACGATTTCTTTACGCCTTTACAGAATATCCATGGAGACTGCTGGTGTGCCCATACCCGGTTATCACTATATTGCGCCCAGTGCAATTGTTAAAACACCCATTCACTAAATGCAACAATCAAGCAATATACAGCTGAAATCGGGGAGGAGGACACTGCAGCTGGCGGGAGGACAACACCAAGCCAGAGCAGGGGCAGGAGCAGGAGCTGAAGCAGGAGCAGGAGCAGGCGGAACAGCAGCAGCAGCGGCAGCAGCAGCAACATGAAACGTCAAATGTTAAATCATAAGCAATATATATAACAAAAGAAACAGAACAGCAACATTAAGAAAAGATCAGCGGAAAGCATATACATATGACAATGCCAGCAGCAATCACACTTTGAATTCATAACACTCATACACAGCGCACTCACTCGGACACTCACACACTCATTCACAGACAGACACGCGGAGAGATCGAACCATACAATGCATACACGTTATATTTATTCATTGATTCTTATTAATTATATGATATTTTTCATTAAGTTTTAAATGCAAAAGGGCAAAACAAATACAACAACAAGAACTTTTATGTTAAACCGTTTTCGCGGGGCCCTAGGAATCTAGGGACCACCCCAAAAAAGTAAGAACAGAACAGCAATTAATTGTAAGATTAGTCAAAATGAAGACAAAATAAACAAACAAAAAATATATAAAAATCAAATAACCACGTAAACATAAAAATAAACCTTAAAACGAGACCACGAGAGAATACAAGAAAAGGCAGAAAGGGAAATTCATAAAGCAGTTAATTGTAAGCCAACGTTTTGTGCACACGAGCATGACCAAAAAAAGGAAACAACAAACAAACAAACAAACAAAACAAGAGAGGAAACAAAAAGATTTAAACTTAGTAAAGAAACGGATATGAAAGAGACATAGAACAGACAAGCAAAACAACAAACAAACAGGCAAGCAAGCAAAGACACGAGATAAATAACAATTACATGAAAAGCATCGATAATTGCGTTTGTTAGTTGTTTGTGTTTATATATGTACACACATAAATATATATTATATATAGACACGGCGATATATTGATATGATAATTTTTTATTTTATTATTTCTATTATGGTAATTGTTATCGAAATTGTATTTGTGATTTTTGAATATGTTTAGACTGATGTGCAAAATTGATTCTGTTTATTAATTACGAGTAAACTACGACGTACACATATATCAACCATTATGGACTATAATTACTAGTTATCCTTCTCTTTCGTTCTATCTGCTAACGAAAATTTACTCATTTATTCAAAATTAGTTATAATTTAATGACAACTGAAGAAGAAACAAAAATCGAACTAGCAAAGGGATTTCCACTTGTGAACTATCAATTATAATTACTATCAAAATTGTTGTAGTTTCTATCGTTTTGGTTTTTATATAGCGAAAATAATGCCAACTGCTGAATGGTAAACCACATATTTAATCTACTTACAAATTAGCGAAAACAATTCGAATTACAATAATAATTTTTAAGCACAGTTTTTGTGGCGATTAAAAAGACTTTTTTGTGGAGGCGTGTGGAAAATATATGAGAAATGGATTTAAACATTATATTACAATTATGCTTAAATTAAAGTATAATTTTAATTTATTAGCTGTTAAATTTATACGCAAAACAAAACCTAAAAAACAAACAAACAAACAAAACAAAACATAAAAAAGCAACCACAACAAAAGAAAACATCAAAAATAAACTGATTTTCAATGTTAAAATTAAATTAATTTTATTCGAATTTAGTTGCTAGGCTGGGCAGTAAAAACAAAACAATTAAGCATGAAAACAAGTGTGGTAATTAATTTTAAGACATTTAGTTGCATATACACACTAACTCACAGTACAGTACAGCCTCTGGATAGGAGCTGAACGGTGTCAAAAGCCGAAGGTGAAAGCGAGAGCATCAGTTTGCCAAATGGCAAAATGTGTCAAATTTTATTCTACATATTAATTATTTAGTAAGACGTCTTATGAAATCACAAAAGATATGAAAACAAAACACAACAACCCAAGAACATATCCACTGCAAAAGAAACCAATCTAACCGCAACTTATATTATATTAACCAACACACAAGATACAGAAGAAGTAACAAAATATTAAACCAAACAATGCATACATATAAAGGCAAACATATCCCAGAGAACGCAATGCATGACTCTATATGAATCTATATGAATATCTCTATGTTTTCTATATATCCTTTGGGTCGTATCATCACTCGAAATTAACCTTAAGTTAACTCACTCATTACTCACTTAGCATCTTCCGCTCTCTCACCCAAGAATAAGAAAGACAAACTTATGAGACAACCAAACTTGATTACAGGAAATTGTTAATAGCATAAAGAGGTAATACTATAAATAAATGAGCAAGCATACACATATAAACCCAATAAGAGAAGACGAGCCAGGCCCCAATGTTAGCGAACGAACTACTTACTCGAGGATCAAGCAGCTGGCAGGCGACGGCGACGTCGAAGGATAATGATATCATATGCGAAACTATTTCGTGATTTTAGTGACAAATATATATATATTTCGCTGACGACAAACAATTTGAAGCAATCATTTTGAAATCAAGAACTTCAGTTCCCTAGGGGAACCGAAAATGAGAAGAAAATATATAAATGAGATGTATGATGAGAAGGGAAATGAAGAATCAGAGGGAGAATCAGTCAAGAAACCGTATATCTATATATATAAATAAATTATATAAATATACATAAATTAAATATATATAATTATTATTATGTACACTTGTATTTAAATGTATTTGAAATATTTAGTAAATTTTTTGCGCAAGTTACACAAGAAAATGAAAAACTTACAAAGGAAAACACTAAAAAAAAAGATGAGAGACGACGAGGGCTACGGGTCAACAGCGGGTAACTGGGATTAATTGTAAAATAAACAAAGTACATACAAAGGAAAAAGGGATAATTAAATTATGTATGTATTTGTATGTGTGTGTGTATAAGAGAAATAGCTCAAAAGGAATTCACAAACAATTTTTACTTAATATGCGTGTAATTAATGTAATTATTAACGACATTTTTGTTGACAACTTGTAAATTTGCAAAGGAAAAATACGTGTAAGAAAAGCAATTTTAATGGTGCCTTAAAAACCAAACCAAGCAAATTTCTTCTAGCCTGCCTTGCCTGCCCGCCCCCCTCAGCGCACTCAGTAATAATACAAATATGAACTGGATGGCATGTGAGTTTCCACTCCTTTCTAACAATCCTTTCTAAATCTTCCCGCGCGAGCTCCCGGCGAGCTCCCGTGCTCGGATCGGATCGGAGCACCCGACTCGCCCTCGCACTTAGTTAAAGATGTGTTACTGTTTTTCGACATAAGAACTTATCCCTTTTGGCGACCAACCACAATCGCTCAAAGCTATCCGAGTCTGTGCGGAGAGTTGCCCGCTACACTCGAGTCCGGACTCGGGTCCGGAGATCGGGTTGACACCAAAACACCGATACCATACGATACGATACGATACCGAACTTAGCTGCAGGACACTGACACTGACACTGACCCAAGAGAATATCAACAGCAATTAGCCCGACAGAAGCAGAGAGAGGAGTATATACCCAGGACACGAAGAACATATTATTCAAATTATATACATATACAGCAAACCAAAAGCAAACACATATTAATGTTCTCTCAGTGTAATTAAAACAAAACGTCTCTTGAATTGAATGTATTTGCTCACATTTTTACAATACATGTCGAAAAGAACAACTACACAATAAGCAACAATGTAAAAGCATTTAAGGCACTTGAACGATGGATCGTTGGATGGATCAGGACATAGATATGGACATAGATATGGAGGATGCAAGAGGTCATTGTTAAAGAAACGCAACTGTAGTGAAAGATTATGAAACCAAACAAAACACACAAAAAAAAGGTATAAAAGAAAACAAGGCAAAAAAAAAAACATATTTATATACATATATAAAGCAAAAATGGAAACTTTACATTAAGGTATTTTAGATATTCTTATTTAATATCCAGAAAACAAGACAGAAAATTATACGAGCAGAGGTTTTAAGTTAGACGCAGAGAGAGCAGGGGGAGAGAGATACGCGGAGATGGAGACCATCGGGTCTAGGTAATGAACAAAAAATATATGTATGTGTATTTAACTAACTAAATATCGGTGTTAGAATCGTTAAGTAAAACTCTTGTAGTCTGCGCAAGGCGAGAGATCAGAGGTGAACGGGGGAGAAGGCGAGTTAGAGGGTCGATTCTGCCCACTGGAGAGAGAGTGCTAACCGTTCTGTTACGTTACTTACCACATTATCACACTCACACCGAATAGCGAGGAGATGATTATAACTACGTGTATTCCAATTCATCAAAGCAATTGAAGAATTAATAGGACACCTAGCCTAGGCAAGCCGGAAGCAGGCTTGCCACTAGAAATATACGAGACGTCTAAGGTTTCTCAGCATAACAAAGCGAAACAAATATCGGGCAAATACGGCATATTAACTTATAAACCTACGTAGAGGCGACCACTTAACTACTTGCAGGACATGACACTCCCACACACACACACACACCCCTTACAGGGTCTCATCAGAGCGTTCTCCGGACAATACACGTAACTCTGAGGACGGAAATCGGAATCGGAGTAGGAATCAGAATCGGAATTGGAATTGGAACCCTGCGGTTCAGTTAGATATTGGCGCAAACTTAAGACGGTGTTTTCAATGAAATTAGCATATGTATATGTTTATGTATATGTGTGTGTTTGTATATGTGTAACAATAAAGTTGGAGATCTCTCTCAATCCAAAAACCAAAAACCAAAAACAAAGTACACTGGAAATATCAGAGCATTTCCTTGTTAATCAGCAAATGGGATCTAGTGGTTTAGTGAATGTATGTAGGACTCTCTCTTACTCTCATCTTTGAAGAAGACGAGGAGAATGAATATGCAGCATAAAATTGATAAAACTGAACAATTGGGATCAACTTATATTTTAAATATAAGATTAAATTGTAAAAAAGCAAAAAAGAAACGAAAAACCTAAGCGAATCTTTTAATTAAGCCCCGGAGTTTGGTAGAAGCTACTTAAATCCAGCCAGATCTAGCGAGAAGAATTTGTGCCAAAAATAAAGAATAATAACAATGAGGCAGCTCTCGAGCAGGCAGAGCGGCAGGAGAACAATAGATACCGAATACCGAGTTCAACTGGCCAGAAAGCACAACAGCAGCCACAAACGAGAACTCAAAGTAAATTCTTTGCTTTTTTTGGGGGAACAACACATAGGAATTATACGAATTTCAATGGATTCACAGTCGTCAGACAGCTACTCCTCTTACACACAAGTATTTAATGTTCACATTTGCTCAAGGCAAAGCACTTAAAGGAGCTTATTTAATGAAAAACCAAAACCAAACAAAAAACCAAAACAAAAACCGAAACAAAAAAACCAAAAACAGATACAAAACGATACTAAAACCATTTAGATGTGTGTGTAATCATTTCCACATAAATAATATTCAATCTGGCTGTATTCGCAGTTTAATTGCTAGAGCAAGCAGGTGCCAAAGATCCCAGATGAACCAAAAGCTAAAGCCTATATTCGACGGCAGTTCACACTCCCCATTGGTTTCGTTGCATACATTTAGGCGGAATCTTTGAGGCACTCGAGACTTGCGTTGCACTTCGGTTTGGCCCCCGAGATTATGTTGCAAGAACAGTTGCAGGAACTGCAAGGCAAAGGGCAAAAGGCAACTCAGATGCCGATGGCGCACCTAAAATTAATTACCGATTAATCGACAAACTGAAAATGAAACGTAAACAAAGGCGAACGCTAACTAAACATATTTACAAGTTGAAGAAAACTGCAAGGCAATCATATAACTAGAGCTTCAATAAATAACAAAACAAACGACAAGTGTCATAAGCGAGGAGAGGGTGGAGGAATTATGGCTATAAAACCAGTTGAAAATGCCTAGAACGTGTTTTGGATAAATATATATTTAAGCCATAATCACAAATGGATAAGAAACAAAACTATTTGCGTTATTATTGTGGTTAGAGAAAGACGGCTGACGGGAAACGGGAGTTAATAATGAACAAAACCAAAAGTTAGTGCCAATTTTTAGTGCAAATTTTTGCGTAACTGTTTTAATTTCAACGTTATTAAACCTACACCAAAGTAAACAAAAATAAAGAATAAAAATAAGATTAAAAAAAACGAACAGTTGGTTTCAGAACCACCAATTTTTGGGAGACTTTCAAAAGGACGCGGTCAGGAGGAAAGCGTAGCACTCAGCACCGCCTAGTTTTCGATGTGAACCAAAGTGTGTAGTGTAGTGTAGAGGCTAAACTAACCCACGTTCATAACACACATGTAGCTCTCGGCTCAAGATTCATTCGACACCCTTATTTCGCACCCCACAATCAATAGTTATCGGGACAGGGACAGGGACAGGGAACGGGAACGGGAAGGGGGAGCAGCACTCGGAAATAGGTTCAGCAGGGGGTACAGCACTCAGAACAGGTCCTTTTAGATTGCAACACACTCACATAACACACACTCACCCACAAGGATGGGCTGATGCAAAGTAAATGAAAAAGTAAAGTTAAGCCATAATGGAAATTAAATATTGTTTATCTGTGTACAACAATAATATTTAAATAATTCTTAAATGTGTATTACGACTCACTGACTACATACACATAAAGGAATGTCCTGGGACAGCCCTGTAGACAACACTTAGACATTGAACATTAGAGAAGCAAACAAACACACACAGAACTTAATCGCAGTAAGAGCATGCAGTATACAGTATACAGATACATTTACAGATACAGATACAATAAGAATTCTTAAATAATGGCAAAATGTACAACAAGACAAACGGTAAACACGAGTTGAAATAACAAAAGGAAACAAAACAAAGCGAAGCAAATGAAAGTGTAATGAAAATGAAAATGAAAGAAACTCGAAAAGCAAACATTATTTACAACATATTTACAATTCTATAAATTATATTTAAAAGTATTTACATATATATGAGGGACATATGGTGCGTGGAGGTGTTAGTGTGTGCGACCCGACATAGAGTGCAAAAGGAACCCCCAACCACACACATCGCGCATACGTAGCCGTCGGTACAGGACACCCACAACCAACACACTATAATGTGCAATACGACACACACTCACACGCAAAGTTAAGTGCATTATAATTGAATTTATAGAGTTAAACGAAGCTATTAAGTGACATTATTTAAACTGATTACTGATTAACTGATTAACTGATCACGATTATTATTAACGATGCATACGCATTTACTCACCACTCATATACACACCTATATATAAATATATATATATATTTAGTATATATACATGGCATATATCGCTGGAGAATATTTTCGTTGATCAAAAACAAACCATATAGGCAACTAAATTAAGTTATCATACATATATACCACACATCATATCAGAAACACACAATGGAAATCACTGCAAGTTTACCCAACCAACCAGTAATTGTACGAACTCAAAAAAGATCAAGATTTTTGAAAGCTACATAAATGTGTTGCGTTCTTTGAATAAATGTTTTTGAGTCGAATTTTTACTTCAAAAACCCAAAAAAATCAACATTGAAAAGTCTCAAAAAGCTAAAAAAAAAAACAAAATAAAAATAAAAGTAAATAAATGAATAGCAAGCTAAAGACACACACAGACCCAAACATAAGAGCGTTAAGCGAGATCCATTCTTACAGAGTATCTGTGTGAAATCGTGGCAATGTTGCAGAAAGTTGATAATGAAAATGTACCACTTGAAGTAAGGGAAAAATCAAGATAAGAAAGAAAAAACAAAACAAGAATTTAACACAATTTTTGAATTCATTAAATAAAGGTATGTGTTTAGATATATTCAAAACAAAATCCCCGACCTGTTGTTTCTTTTAACACAATACGACTGGGGGATAACCCCATTGAAATGCGGTTTATATATATATATACACAGCTTTACTTCGAGGGGCTTAAAAGGCAATAATAAAACAGTTGCGGAAACGTCACGTTTCTCAATTGATCCGACTTAAATTTTTTAATAGTCAATGCAAACGGCGAATGGCATAAGGCCAACTGGCCATGGCCAACAATGAATGGCTAAGAAAGGCCGCCAAACTTCATTCATAAATTCATTAAACTTATTAGCAGCATACAAAAATAAACAAATTATTATATGCTCTCACTGTTTTTCGCTCTCTTTTATAAACAATATAGCGACGAGAGCACTGAGCAGAAAGAGAGCTAAGTTGTATATTTTTTACTGCTGCGCTCGGCTGAGCGGAATTTTAAAATATATATCATTTTAGTCTCACGTCATGCTCTGGATTCGATTCGATAACCGGAACCTGAATGTAACAAAAAAGGTATTTAATCTATTTTGACAGCTTAGCACCTGACTAGGCCTCTTGTATGCCTCTAGAGCTGGGCACGTTCAGAATCTGGGTTTTTACTGTTTATTACATGATAATTATATCTCAGAATTGAGGTACAGTAATTGAATACAGTATAAACTCGAACTTGACGAATGTTACTATAAACTGGAGAGCTTGTATTTTTAAAACCCATTTTTGATTTCTTATGATGATAATAGAAAAGCATTTAAGTTTCTGGCAGTTTTTTGTTAGAAAGAGGTTAGTTTTACTTTTTTATTAATATATTATTTCAAGCAGTCCGACTTTAATTGAAAGGTGGTACCTAAAAGGGCAACACGACGTATGAGTGATATACCCTATCGCCCATTCTGGAACCTAATTGCTTTATTTATTTAGTTTCACTTACATAGTATTCTCAAAGTCACAACTGAAACAAAATTAAACAAATTAAAAATTTTGAAATGTTTACAAAGGTTTAAAAAAAAATACTTATACGACCTGTTGGCCTGAAATTTTCTGTGGCGTCATTCAACGTTTATACGTTAAGGTATAAATAAAAATCTTTAAAAATAGAGGGAATTTTAGATCTTTTATTAGTGTACTCTCAAATACACAACTGAAATAAATTAAAAAAATTTAAAATGCTGACAAAGCTTTAAAAAAAATACTTATACGACCTGTTGGCCTGAATTTTTCTAAGGCGTCATTCAACGTTTATACGTTTAGGTATAAATAAAAATCTTTAAAAATAGAGGGAATTTCTGAACTTTTATTAGTGTTCCTAATTTTAGCTTGGCATCATTCAACCGAGTTCATGGCGTAAACTACTAATGTACAAATTATATGGCATAACTGATAATAACCCCTTACGTTCTTCACAACAAATGTACACCCAAGGAAAGTGCCGTCATGGGAGCTTTTACTGTATATCGATTTGAATCTTGTTCATACCGGTTTTGTCTATTTTTTATTATTAACTGTTATAATGAACAACTTGGCAAGAATAATTGCATAAACGTAAAACAACTTAACCCTGGTCATGATCACGCCGACTAGCATGCATATAATATCTGTCTATATATCCATCTAATATATACATAGATGCCTATTCTGCCTCCAAACTAGTGCGTACGCCTAATGGTTTGGCAGCTGGCCAAATCGGCAAGAGAAATAAAATATAAATTATGGAAATATCACGTTTGCGGCACGTGACCCTTAAAAGTAGCCAAAATTGTTGGCACAGTTGCTGCTCCGATGATGGACTTCCATAGGCCCTAAGCAAACACCCAAAATATATGGAAAATAAAATTTATATAGCCTTTGTTACATAAATTTAATTAATATGCCAGAGAAATACGGCAGCAAAACCTTGAGATGCGATTCCCATAAAATACCTTAATGATTTCCATTTTAACATGATATTTCTGGTATGTGGGGAATAAAAATGCCATAAAATCCACATGCGGCAGGTAATTTGGGAACATTATTAGCTTTTTCTGTATGGTTTCAGTTGATTTCAATTTGTATTTGAATTAAATAGTGAGACAACAAAAGTCACCTTAAAATATTATTAAATAATACAGTACAGATTTTTCATTGCATACTTCTGGATACGTAACTTATTTATTTGAAATCCATAGAGATTGGCATGATGCACCTTATCTTGTGATTACGTTGGAACGTTGGAGACAATGGATGAGTAGACCTGACTCTTGGACTTTGCCTGCCCATCACCCTATACAAAGGCTCCCTCGATCCACTTTCACCGCAGCCAATCCAGCCGCGACACACCCGACGAAGCCATTATCTCCCGGCAAGCCTACCCCAGAACTCGGAACCCCTCGGCTATATGGATCCCTGCAGCGCTCAACAGTTGGTCGAGCTTCCTCACTCGCCGACGGGCTGCGATCGCGACCGCTCGTTATTTGCTCGCGGAGATCTCAGTTCGTAGATCGCAGTAGCCAGTTCGGGTCGCGTTTCTGTGGCGTTCACATCGCGCAACTGCTCAGCGTCGTGTGTAAAAATAAATATATAGATTTCGTAAATGAAAATAACGCGACGCGAGCAGAAATAAACCGAAAACGTGTGCGCTAATCGAAGGCAGTGGTGATTAGGAAATGGCGGCCAGCGAAGCGCCACCCGCAGAGGCAACGGTGGAAGTGGAGTTGCCTCCACCTCAGCCGCCCCAGCCGCCGGCAAAGGATCCAGAAGAAGTCACCCTAGACGCCATCCTGAAGCACTTGGGTCAGTTTGGGCGCTTCCAGCTGATCATCTTCTTGCTGATCTGCCTGCCCATGATGTTCCATGCCATGTTCTCGGTCACCTACGTCTTCACCGCCGCCACCGTGGCGCATCGATGCAACATTGAGGAGTGCGACACGCCGCAAAGCAGCTACTACGAGCCGCACATTGAGTGGAGCATCCCCAAGAACGGCAACGACAACTGCAACCGGTACACCAACAGGGATCTGCCCTTCTGGAACGGGACGGTCGATATTTGCCCCGCCGAGCACTTCACGCCTGAGACGGAAGCCTGTCCCGGGAATAAGTTCATATTCCGCGATAACGAAGTAACCATTTCTAATGACGTGAGTATTAAAGTGCCACCGGCATTGGGGGTACTGCTATCAGGTGGCGACAATGCATGCCAGACTCTCGAATCTCACGCCGGCAGACATGGACTTTGATAATAAGTCAGCCGATTAAGGCACATGCTGCTGCCTGGACCAGTTGTGCATGGGAAAATAATCGCATAAATCGGTTATCAGACCCATGGGTAGTTCAAATCTTATCTGCAGCCTATCACAATGAAATATTTCAGGCTATGATCAGCCACCTCGATGTGGACGTAAAGCTGACAAGAGCCATGGCAGACAGGGGGTTTTGACTTGGTCCATACTAAACAATAACCCTAATCGGGTTTCTGGGAACTTTATGCATAAAACTCATATGGAACTTACTGCAATTAGTATTCGTATTCGTATTCAAGGGAACGTTAAAACTCAAACACGATTTGGCTGGGCTTATAAATTTATAAATATTTCTGCGTTTATCTTGAACTGTGTGGTCTAGGAATAACCGAGATAGCCAGCGCACTGTGAGGTAATCGAAAGGTATTATAGGCTGCCTCCTCGAGAACTCTAGACATTCACTCTCGCGGGTTCAATGACTAAAGCATGCCTTAAGTATTTCACTGATAGCCGCGTCGAGTAGTTTACAATCTCAATCAGACGGGGCCCGAAATCGGTTTAACACAATTGAGATAGGATTGCAGTGAGTTTCTTTAAAGTATCGCTTATATCAAGCCCAGACCATAAAGTATACGCCAAGTGCGCCAGCTGAATCAACAGAAAGACCATTGAGAAGGTCCAAAGGTAAACATAAATCAATAATATATAGTTAGCAGTTAAGGGGTTAATCGCGGAATTTAACCACTCGAAAGGTAAACAAATTTACTTTTCGCGGTCACATCTGAGAAGGCCCAACCTTCGAGCACATGCTTATGCGCCCTATGATGATAATGTCGGAAGCTGCTCCTAAGTGGCCTGATGAGCTGGGGAGCAGCTTCCATGCAAAGCATTCTTTATCAGACAATTGGACACGTACTTGGGACGCGACTAACTGGCAGATAAGTGGTGTACCCAGAAGCCAGACAGACTGGCAGGGCAATTGCAACATAGACAAACGAATTGAGATTAAGATATTCCTCAGCAAATGAGGTTACAATTTACGTTAATGGTTGAGGGAAAAAGATTTCCATCCAATCTTTTTTTAGCTCGGAATTTTTACGATACAGAATGAACGAGTGTTGAATAAGCGAGAGGCATTGTTATTAATGGTCAACGGGAAAATAAAAGAAGAGAGATCTTTTATGTTATGTTTATTTCCAAATCTATAGAAATAATATACCATATTTCAAAAAATTCAGCCAATAAAAATATTTCCCTTGTAGTTTGACATTTACTGCGATGATGAGTGGAAGCTGTCGATGGTCGGAACCATAAACAATCTGGGACAATTCTTTGGCATTCCCATTGGCGGATTTGTGGCAGATCGGTGAGTATAGATACCTTCTTCCTTACTGCATCCAAATCCTAACCAATCCCTGCTCCATTGTCAGCTATGGACGCAGTTTCTCGATTGCCCTGGGTGGCATAATGGGCGCCGTCCTGGGCATCGTTCGTTCCTACTCGCCCAGCTATGTGTGGTTCCTGATCTTTGAGTTCCTGGACAACATGACCAGCAGCACGCTATATTCCACCTGCTTCGTGATCGGCATTGAGCTGGTGGGACCCCGGCGGCGGGTCCTGGCCTGCAGTGTGATCACGGTCTTTTATGCGGTGGGCGAGGTGGCCCTGGCCATGTTCGCCAAGGCCTTCCCCGACTGGCGCATCCTACTGCGCATTACCTACATGCCCTCGCTGATCTTGCTCGCTTACTTCTGGATCCTGCCGGAGAGCGTGCGCTGGCTGCTCAGCCAAGGCAAGGAGGAGCGCGCCAAGGGCATCCTGCGTCGCGCCGCCAAGGTCAACAAGCGCAAGCTCTCGGAGACCATGCTGGACAAGCTCGTCCTGGCCAACCGAGACAAGCTGGAGCAGTCGGCTGAGAGCCGCTTCCCCATCGGCGAGGCCTTCAAGAACTTCAAGTGGCGCATTGCCAATTGCTCCTTCTGCTGGATCGTCCACGTCCTGGTCTACTACGGCCTGAGCCTCAACGTAGTCCTCCTCGACGGCGACAAGTACAACAACTTTGCCTACATTGCCCTGGTGGAGATTCCCGGCTTCTTCATGCCGCTGCTGATCATGGACCGATTCGGACGGCGCTACTCCCTATGCGGCCTGATGTTGTTCAGTGGCCTCTGCTGCATCGGAACTATTTTCGCTGGCGCGGATCAGCCGGTGCTGCAGCTGGTGCTGTTCCTCATCGGCAAGCTGACCATCACGGCCAGCTTCCAGGTGCTCTACTTCTTCGCCTCGGAGATCTATCCCACGAATCTGCGCAACACCCTGCTAAGCTTCTGTTCGATGATGGGCAGGTTCGGCTCCATGCTGGCCCCACAAACGCCTCTTCTGGTGGGTACTGAAGGCGGATGGCGATCCTCATTGCTTATTTCTATTTCTCCTGTACTCTCTCTTCCCGCAGGCCAAGTATTATGCCAGTGCTCCGGCCCTGATCTTTGCCGGCGCTGCCATTGTGAGTGGACTGCTCACCCTGTTCTTCCCCGAGACCACCAACGTCGTCCTGCCGACGACAGTGAAAGAGGCGGATGCCATTGGCGTCAAGAAGAAGCCGTCGCAGGCCAAGGATCTCGATCTAGTCGTTCCGGCAACCAGTCAAACGCAGTAATCAGATATCATTACCGTAATCTTAGCCTAAGGCAGCCTGCAAATACAAAGACATTTCTCTACAAATGTGTTATATACTTTAAGAATAAACTTTATGAAATACATATTCTATTAAGAGCATTAACAAGAACTTTTGATTTATTCACTGGCGATAGGTAATGGTCAACATTGATACTTATGCTTAAAATTATGTTCATTTTGTTCTTATTAGCGTAAAAAGAAGAAAATATATAGAAATGTTTGTACAATTACCAAAACAAAAATATTAGCTTCATTAATCAGTTGGCTTTACAATATAAACAGATTTACAATTAACAAAACAAAAGGAACTTCATTAATCAATTCGCTCTCAGCCGAAATTGATTACTTTTTAAGTGAATACAGAAAATATAAAGGTGCTGTCGCTAGCGGAATTTAAGACAAATTTCATTAATATCTGTATAATGTTAATTTTGATTTTTAAATTGAAAAAGTATCGAAAAGCTTCAAATCTAAACTAAGTTCTTAGACCCAGGCAGGCCAGCTCAATGGCTATGGCTAAAGAACTGCGCTATTGTCTTGGTTCCACTTGAGGATCCGGCAATGGTGGCATTCAGTTGCTTCGGCTTTTGCTTTTTCGTCTGAGCCGGCGAGGTCTTCTCCTTACTGAGTGCCGCTGCCCGAGTGCGCAAGTCCTGCTGATTCAGTTCGCGCTGCAGGTTCCTGGCCACATGGTAGTCAATGTGCTCCGGCATATCTACGCTTTTTACATATGCCTTGCACTCGGAGCACTGCTGCATCGGAACGTCGCTGGGAGGCGGCTCCTGGGCAGCCTTAACACTGAAGAACTTGGCTATGCTGTTGCCCGGTGAAGCAGAGCTGGTGCTGACTGAACCGACTGCCTTCTTTTGCTTTTTCGGGGGCGTTGGCTTGGGTGCGTCCTTCTGACGGCATTCCTTCTGCCTCTCCTCCCGCTGCTCACTCTTCAGCTGGCGGCTTAGCTCCTGTGCGAAGTGATGATCTCGATGGGTTTGCAGGGCCTTGATGTCGTCGAGTATCTTGGCTCCGCACTGATCGCACTTTACAGTGGGTAAAAGATCAGAGCGTATCTCAGGTACAGCGTACTCAACATACTGCTCCTTATAGTTGCTGTCCACTTCGTTAAATTTCCGCTTCGAGGTTGACGGCTGCAGCTCCTCTTCGGTAAGTTGTGGTTGGCCTGCAAGAGATGGCGTAGCAAATGCCTCCGCCTTTGCTGAAGAACTAGAAGTCGAGAAATGCTTCTCTGCCTCAGGAACCTCTGACACTGATTTCTGGTCTGCACTAATTAAATCGGGATCCTCTACGGTATCGTCATCAAAATCCTTTTCGTTGCTAGCCTCGATGGCGTCCAACTCCTCGGCCAAACCCTGCATATCAGAGGAGTCTTCATCTGCTGCCCCAGACCCCGGCAATCGGGTCTCTTTTTGTTGCTTAAGGTACTTTGAAAAGAAGCTCTCCTTGAGCTCGGGAGGCGTTGAGGTGATAGCAGTTCCCTCGGCTTCGGCTTCCGCTTGTGAGACCGCCTTAAGTTTCTGTTTGTACTCCTCGAAGAAACTCTTTTTTGGTGCATCTTTAGTCGGCACAGCCACTGAATCTACTCCATGACTCGGGGATTCCGGCTTCTTCTCCTGTTTCTTGGTCAGATAGTTGGCGAAGAAGCTTTGCATCTTGGACTCCTCCGTCTGCTTGGGCTTTATTTCCACTGGGATCTTTGGCGGTTGTACTGGCACCTCTCCGCTAACCCTTCGCTTCTTGGCCGCCTGGTTGGCAAACATCTCTTGCAGCTTGTTCTGGGCATTGGAAACGGTCTCGAACTTGCCCACGCTGATACCCAGGAACTTGATGGCGTTGTTCAGCGCAGCCTCGCTTCCGGAACGCAGAAAGGTCTTCGTGTTGGCCTTGATTAGGTCAAGGGCAAACTTTGCCATCGAATCCTGGTCGTAGTCCTTGAGTGATGTGGACCGCGAGCTGGCTACCTCTTCGCCGTCAATGTCCTGCACGAATTGCACCACCATCTGCTTGGCCTTGCGGTTGTTCTCAATGAAGTCCTTCTCCAGCCGATCGTTAATTTCGGCGGAGAGCTCCCCCAACCAGTGCTGGAGCGTCTTCAAGCCAGTGATGTTGTTCCGCCCCGGAAACTTCTTGCAGCAGCCAATGCTCTTGGAGTAAAAACGAGGAGTCACTGGCTCCAGGTCGATGCCACGCGAAATGTTGAACAGCCAGGAGCTAGAATCGAACTCACAGAGATTAGTTACTTCAAACAGCAAGCAAAAAAGACTCACCCATTCTTTTCATCAAACTTGCGTTGCAGCTCCGCCTCAGTGAACTTGACAATTTGACCCAGGAACTTGATGCCCATGGTTTCGCACACCACCTCGCCGAACTTGCCGCCCAGCCCCTTAATCTTGCCCACGGGCAACTCGTCAAACAGTCCGGGGATCTCCGCCAGCGGTAGAACGGTCTGCTTGTTAGGCTTGTTCAGGCCGGCGGCCAGTTTGGCCAGGATCTTGTTGTGCGCTATTCCCGCTGAGCACTCATAGCCGGTCTCCTTCTTGACTGCCGCCCGCACCTCCCCGGCCACGGAGGCTCCGATGAGCAGCCGGATGTCGCTCTGCCGGACGGCGGGCAGGTCGTTCTGGTCGTAAGAAAGCTGGAAACGTTCGTCGTCGACGTAGGGATTGGCGAAGCGGTTCGTGATCTTGTTGACGTAGTCGCCAATGTTAGTGTAGCCCACAGCAAAGGTGTTGACCAGCTCCTGCGGCTTCAACGCAAAGGCACCCTTCAGGGAATTAACGTGGTTAGGGGATCCTCTAGGCTAATTTCAACTTGCTTACACTCTGCATCTGCTGCATCCGCAGGTTCACCGTCTCTGTGATGTCCAGGTACGCCTCGTCCACGGAGGCGCGCTCCAGAAGCGTGGTGAAGCGCTGCAGCACATTGGCCACTTCCTTGCCGGCGTCGCGGTACTTGCTCGTGTCTGCCTTTTCCCGGATGTTGGGCACCTGGCAGAGCACGATGTCCGGACACAGGTCCTTCGCCTCATCGCCACGCATGTGGCGGGTAACTCCCTTGGCCCGCGCCGCATAGTTCACCGCGATGATGCCGCCTCCGCGCCACTGGTTGTACTGGACCACGGCCAGCGGCCTGTTCCGGTACTCCGGCTGCTGCTTTTCCTCCACCTGGCAGAAGAAGCAGTCCATGTCCACTAGCAGGACCACGCGATCGTACTTGCTCCGTGCGGCAGCCATGGTTTCATTTCATATTATTTTTTAAATAATCGAAATTGGCGATAATGTGCCCGCAGGCTGATCCATTGATAATGTTAAATATTCTTCAGGAAAACATAAATCGCACGCGTTGCCATACTATTCGAGGATAATTTTTGGTTTTATGCTTTCATGACGTCAAATTAGCGTCGCTTAATTAGCGACGAATCGAAACGAAGAACATTTGGTGAAAATTTAAATAAAATCGTTCCGCTACGATTTGAGAAAATCGCCTTACAGTTGGTCGGGAAAATCAGCCGTTACAGAAGGCGCGAGCTCCGGAGCTGGAACCAGTTATGAACCAGTCGCTCCACCAGACTACAGAGCCATGTTAATATTCAAAATATTGGCGGCCAGCTATATATCTCCAGAAGACCTCAAGTGTGCGAATAATTGGGTCCTCAAATCGGTATTTTTATATCCTAATTTTTGGACAAATCAAAATGAAAAATAACCATAACTTGGCAAAAACAGCCTTGAAAACAGCGGATCGGAATATATATGGCATTTGGCTGTCATTAAATTGGCATTTTTATATCCTAATTTTTGAACAAATCAAACTTAAGAATAACAATAACTTGGCCCAAACAGCCTTAAAAACAGCGGATCGGAATATATATGGCATTTGGCTGTCATTTCATTTTTGGCTAAAATATGCTGTTCAGAAGATATGTATTTTTGGCTCTTAAGTCGGATTTTTATGTCCTAATTTTTGGGACAACTCAAGGTTAAAAATATTCATAGCAAAGTCAAAACAGCCTCGAATTCAATTCGGAAAGCAGTTCTGTGTTAGTTTTTATTAGGGTAATTAATCTGCATATTCAGTTTAGAGATCAGAAGAAATAAATTTTTTGCCAATTTTTGACAATTTTAATGATGTAACCCCTTATCATTTTTTGAAAAATTGGCCAAAATTTTTATCTCATTTTTTTTAAATATTTAATATTTAAATAATTAAGATTTTAACGGCGATTCGGAATATAAATGACATTTGGCTGTCATTCCATTTTTGGCTAAAATATGCTGTTCAGAAGACCTCAAGTAGGCGGATATTTGGGTCCTTAAATTGGCATTTTTATATCCTAATTTTTGAACAAATCAAACTTAAGAATAACAATAACTTGGCCCAAACAGCCTTAAAAACAGCGGATCGGAATATATATGGCATTTGGCTGTCATTTCATTTTTGGCTAAAATATGCTGTTCAGAAGATATGTATTTTTGGCTCTTTAAATCGGATTTTTATGTCCTAATTTTTGGGACAACTCAAGGTTAAAAATATTCATAGCAAAGTCAAAACAGCCTCAAATTCAATTCGGAAAGCAGTTCTGTGTTAGTTTTTATTAGGGTAATTAATCTGCATATTCAGTTTAGAGATCAGAAAAAATAAATTTTTTGCCAATTTTTGACAATTTTAATGATGTAACCCCTTATCATTTTTTGAAAAATTGGCCAAAATTTTTATCTCATTTTTTTTAAATATTTAATATTTAAATAATTAAGATTTTAACGGCGATTCGGAATATAAATGACATTTGGCTGTCATTCCATTTTTGGCTAAAATATGCTGTTCAGAAGATATGTATTTTTGGCTCTTTAAATCGGTTTTTTATGTCCTAATTTTTGGGACAACTCAAGGTTAAAAATATTCATAGCAAAGTCAAAACAGCCTCAAATTCAATTCGGAAAGCAGTTCTGTGTTAGTTTTTATTAGGGTAATTAATCTGCATATTCAGTTT